>VXAA01006405.1:2244594-2284266 GCA_013399115.1 Anseranas semipalmata
AAAAAAAAAAAAAATCCTGACATGTAATGAATACATGGATAAAAAAAAATGTTCTTTTTGGTGTGTGTTTTGTTTTGTTTAATTGTACCCCTGGTAAACTGAAGAAAATAAGAGAAAACCTCAGACTGAAGACAGTCTTCTGTTTTGAACCAGGCTGTGTTTCCATTAGATGGATTGTTACAGAATTGTATTGGGTCCAATGTTTTGGTGCCCTTGTTCACAATTTCTATTTTTAAGCATCACCTACCAGGGGAAAAACAGAACAATGTATTGGTGACAGGGGAATTTTTATTCTGTTATTAGTCATGGGACAGAGCTGATACTAAAAATCATAACCAGCACCACTGATTACATGTCAGCTGAATGAGGAAATAGGGAAGGATTTTGGATGGCCCAATCTACTTTGCAAAGCTTAAAAATGGGGATAGTGACTGGGACAGATTGTGAATTGCTTCATCTACCACATTTCAGCTGAGAATTTGGATGGCATGATTTGCTGTGTTAGCCTTATACTATGTCCTTCAAAAATGCCTAGTTCCCTTGAATTCACAAGGTATTTATTTTCAAAAATATAAAGATGTTCACTTGCATAAATTGTTTGTATGTCCAGGATCTAAAGTGATGACAGTAAGAAGCTATAGAATGCTGATATCTTTATGATTCTTTCTTCTTATGATGTACAAATACGTTGACAGAAAGACACACTGCCAACATTTCCATTAAGCTTTTCCTCTGATGTGTGGTATTGTAGGGTAACAGACATGGCGCGCATATGAGTGGACTTGCCAAAAGGCTCCTTTTCCACCCCAAGGAATTCTGAAGTACAGCATCAGAAAGATCTATCTGTCCATGCACCTCGATGATAACTTTGGAAGCATATTCCATGTTTGAAATAAAACAAAAACATCTTTCTGGCAAAACTGCATTTGTGTACTGACCATTGTGTTACAAGCAGTTTTGTTTTCTAAAGTAATGAACATGCATTCATGAGTATCACTGGCCAAGAACGATTTTCGTGCAAGATGTTGTCTACTAAGACAAATGTGTAAAAGGAGAACTAAGGGAATTCTTTTTCCTAGATATAAAGAGAAAATTTGCTAGAGTGACAGAACAAAAGGCTATAGGATTTATTCCATGTTCTGCTGTCTGCCACATTAAGAGAAATGAACTAGAGACTCCATGAAATATTGACTGTCAGAAAGTAAAATTTAATTGGGTATTAAAAACTCAAGCAAATGTTATTATGTCTGCCATGTTTAACGGTCTCAAAGAACCGTGACTACTATTTATACAGCCAAAGGAAAATTGGATAGAAGAACTGTAAAAATGGTTTTCTCATCTGACAACTTGCTCTTGATGAAACTAAAGGACATTACAAGTTTGTTAAGTTTTTTGAAGTGGAAATGGTACAAGGCAGGGAAGATACTGGCTACTGTGAAGGAAAAAGAAAAGAAAATCTAAGATCGTAGTAAGGTTATAAACCTGCAAGATGGGGAAGGCAGCTGAATACTAAACTGTGACAGAGATTGACGGGAAGAATAAAGGCTTAAGATTGTCAGAAAGATGCAGGTGTGTGGTCCAAAAAGAGGCTGGAGACATCACTGTTTCTGCACTGTGAATGCTCTGTGCCTCGTCACCACAGCTTCTTATAATTAAGGGGAAATTGGAGGTTGATGGGTAGAGATGTTGACAGATTTTTCCCCTCCATATATTTTGTCGTAATCCTGCTGGGAAAAGACTTACACAGTATGACTTTTACTTAAACTGAACTCATCTTTACCTACTTATGATGCTCCAAATCCATGTAAATCATGTTCACGTGTACAGATCTCTGCACAGCAGAAAACATAGTATCATTTATCTCCCACCAGCAAACCTCATGTAAAGTGACTGCTGACATTTCGCAAGAGCAATTCTAGGGTTAAATGATCGGAAGGTCATATTATTCACTAAATAATTATGTGTTAGTACCAAGTTCTATACAAATTCAGTAAGGACTTGAGATAACATAGGGCATTACAGTGCAATTCTAGCATTGTATTTGAGGGTCAAGAAGGAAGAATAATGATTTATATTCTATGGTTTGCATGCATTTTCTTTTTACAGTCTGCAGAAAGTTCAGAAGCAATGGTATAGAACAGCAAATACATAAATAAAACTAAAGAATACCGCATGTCAGATGTGTTTGGTTAGCAACTGAACTGTTGTTCTGGTCTGTTTATACTTGTCTGCACCATATACATATACATTTAGCACAGTCAAGTTCCAGCACTGGGATCGGTTCCATTCACTGACGCAGGCTGCTGCAGAGTTCCTCTCCCCACCAGCACCCCCTCTTCCAACCATCATTAAGGGCGACAGAGGGGACACTTCTCCTTACTATGTATTTAATGCAGCGACTTGCACAGGGATGTTACTGATGATGGCATTACATTTAATGGAAATCTGACTCTCACCAAGTAAAATTTCCAGCAGAATCTGGCAGTTTTTTGTCAAGTGAACTATACGATTTTAAGGCCTTCTAAAATTTATACTGCTAATCCTAAAATTACTAAGCCCTTCTGTGGGACCTGATCTTTCAAAGCACTTAGGCAGGGACATAAACCGCAGAGAAAAAAAAAAAAAAGAAAAAAAAAAGAATAAAAAAAAAAGAATATTCTTATTTTAATTTAAACAAGTGCCTTTTTGGATGAGGGCCCAGTAGTCATAAACATAGAAGGACAGAGAGAGGCTTGCAGTGGGATTCTTAATTTAAACTTTATTTGCAAGAGGAAATCACAATTTTAGCAAGCCTTTAACTTGTGTTTTCACACTAAGTTATAAATTATGCAGCACAGTAAAGGCTTGCTTCTGTTAGAAAGTAACTGAATAAATAACTTAGATCATTTTTTAAAGTTCTGAGCATTCATGTAGCATAAGTTGTCTAATTATAATAACTTTTTTACCCTCTTTGAAGTCCTTTGTAAAATATTCTTGCAAGATTGAAGGAGAAAAAGCGTAAGGTTTGAATTTTTCAGCAGAGAAGGCTCTTATTAATTTTCTCACTGTACAATAATTGTAAAAATACAATTCTGTTTCATCTTTAATATAAGGTAGAGAAGTGGAAAGTGAATTTTCTGCCTTAGCAAAGAGATTACTAATAATGAAATTACTGTCTCCTTGCAAGTATCAATTTGCTGTTTATTAATGTGCTAACACATTGTTTCAGACTCCTATGATGTACCATACCGGAAGGGAGCCAATATGATTGTCATTTCAATTTTTACTGTAACTTGTATTATATTACATGAAATGCAGGTGAAAAGCTTCATGTAGGCAGGTGACATGATACTAGCAACATCTTCCTGAATTTATTTGCTTTGAAAAATTCACACCCGATACCTGAAAGAATGACCTCTGTTTCAGTCTCTGAAGAATCCCTTCCTCCAACATCTTCCCCAAAGCTATCGTGCTTCTCCTCCTAGATGTAGAAATGTTGGTGAGGGGTGAAGATGCCACGTAAAGACACCATACTCCTTTTCTCTAAGCAAAGAGGCCGTGGTGAGACTTCTGAGGTAAAATTATGTGACAGTTCAAGGTCTCCAGTAAATACCTGGGAAAAGTGCACAGGTTCTCCCTTAGGGCTGCCTGTTCTGAATTTTGACTCTATGGGCAAGGGGAGGTCAGCGGGATGTGGCAGACGTGTGTCAGTGACACCAACCCAGCTCCTTTACATTCTCTTCACACTCCCAGGTCACGGCTGAAAGAAGGTGAGTATGAATAGAGTCTCAGAGAGATTCATTGGCACCTCTTCTCTAAGGCAGGAGCATCAGTTAGGACATTCATATTCTCCAGAGCCCAGAATGAGACCATGAGGCTAAGAAAGACATGATCTGAATGGAGAAAAGAAGCTCTTGGTTTCTGTGACAAGAAAAAGACATGCAGAGTAATGGGCACCAGAGGAGAAACATCCTGTAGAAGATACATTTAGAAACTTTCTGAATATAAAAAATGTTCCTTTATATCGGGTTATCACAAATAAAGAAAAATAGCACTTTTACTATTATTCTTTTCAAATTACAAATACCTTTAAGATTGTTTTCTTCACAACTATTTTAGCATTCATATATTATTCTCATTTTCTCTTGCTATTTAGCCACATCAAATTCTTTTTGTTTCATGTCTCTTTCATTACTTTTCTGAGCTCAAACCATCAGATAGCAAAAAACTGCATCAGAGCCCAGGAGTTTTGCTAGGCTTCAGTTTGGCTTCAAAAACAAGCTACCCGTTTTTTTTTTTAATGCTTTTGCTGAAGGTCCTCTGAAATATCTCTCAGAAAGAATTTTCTATTTATAATGGAAAATAAGTCTCTGCATGTCCTCTACAGTGCATTTCATACTTCCCCAAATAATTCTTTTAGCAGGAGAAATTTAGTTGCTTGATGGAATGACATTTTGATTTCTTACATATTACAAGTGTGCAAGAGCATAAAAATGGTTCTAGAAATCATATTAGCCATCTAAACGTATATGGATGTAAAAGAAAGGCCAACTTGTTTTTATCCACACTCCCTTTTCACATGAAAATAGTGCAAGAAGTAATCATTACGTGCACCCACATTAGGTTCTTTATAGAGGAAAAGGTATACAGGTACGATACTCCTTACAAAACTGAAGATTGTAAAATTCTTTCTGTCTTATGACATACTAAGCAGTTCTGGATTACAGCAAAAACTGCTAGGAGTGGAGAACACAGAATACGTAAGAGTCAGGTTTGTCCACTTGTGGAGAGCCTCCTACTACATATATGTCGAGATTTTCACCACTGTCCATTCTATGTCATCCACATTAGTTCCCTTACAATATTGACATGCCAGGATATGTATTATCTACAGCCTGATAGCAAGGACAGCCTGGCCAACTTCATCCCAATTCACATTGTATGCTGCGTCGCCAGTCAGTTTGGCTTCAGACTCTGGGTGGAATAAGCTACAAAGTCCCATTGAGGCTCAAAGATCGTTTTTACAACACATATTCTATTTTAGTATCTTTTTTTCTCATGTTCTGCCGAAGAAAAAAAGCAGAAAGGTACCGATCTCTTGAGATGTCACCATTTACAACTATATTTTCATTCAGAATTAAATTGTTTCTTTCTTAGCATACCGACATCTTTTTATTTTGTTTAAATAAATATGTTTAGAGTCACAGCAATGCACTGCCTGCAGTTGCTGAAGTTGCTCTGGTATGTGTTTCTGAATCAGAGAGCTGCTAGTCCTGAAATGCTCCAACATCTCTACAAGCTGTCCAGTTCTTTAATAGCACATATATTACATATTTTGAGCTATTTCACTAAGCTGTCATGAAAAAGAACTTGGCATCTTATCTAAATAATGGAGCTGTTGTGTGAGAAAATGGGACATGGCTGGGAGGGGAAGTAGAGAAGGGCTGCACAATTAAATCTAGTGCCCCCAAACCCAAAACTCTTTGGGTAAACAGAACAGAAGCAAAGTGAATATAAAACAGATAGATGAACAGGTCCACAGCTTGGTCTAGGTTTAAAAGTGCTAATTATGTTAAAATAATCCCAGGTCAGTAAACCAGCTCCTGGCCTTCACGATACCCATGTAGTGAAGACAGACTTCAGAAAGCATAGCCCTACTAGTAAATGTAGACAGATGGGCTCTCTATTTACCATCGTTTCTTCCACCGATTCCCCGAACAGCCTGAGGAAACCACGCGTTTACCGAGCCCTCCTCAGATTGCTTTAGCAAGCAGAGCACTACCCATCAGTATCGGAATCACAGTCCTCTCTTTCATATCATATTTTGAGCACATCCAGTAATCTGACCTGTCGCAGGCGCCAGCCAAGTGGAAATGACAGTGAATGACAGTAACAGACCGAGTAAGATGGCTGCCAGGAGTGCAGAGAGACCCAGGGACCTCAATCAACTGAACCACAAATCCATTAAATGATTTAATTTTGTGTATCCAACTGTGGGGCAATGTTTACAGCAGCAGAGAGAAATATATGCACAAAAAATAAAAGCATGTGTATGAATAAAGAGTTTGAGAAATAGAAGTAGCCTGAGGAGAAGTTATCCTTACAAGCTTGATTATTCCCTTCTTTGGAAGATACTACAAACATTACATGCACATGGAATAAACCATTATGTAATATCACCTTACATATCAGAAAACGTTGCACAAATTAAATTGGTTTTGAATGGTAGTGCAGAAAGGTAAAAAGCCAACATGTTCCAGGAAAATAGGCTAGTCAATTTGAGTGTTGTTTGTAGTTATTTTCCTATCACTTCCACTTTCTGGCTGGCACCGCAGTGGCTGAAATGCAGGAAGAATCTATTTTAACTGGAGTTAAAAAGTACAGCTTCAATCATGTATACTTATCTGTTCCAGGCTCAGCCTGGCATCTCAAATGAAAACTCAAAAGCAAAACTAGTGTAAAAAATTAGGGCACAGTGTCTTATGCTTTTAGGTATTTTAAAACTTGATTTTTCTTTCCATCCTCTCTATTAAAGGCTACTTTGGCTCATTCTATACTAATTCTTTCAAATGCAGTTAATTCTAGGTTAAAAAAAAAAGTCATCCCAGGACATGCCTGTTCTGTGCTTTCTGAGCATCTCATAAAGAAGCGAGGTGAAGACCCCTTGTTTCCCCCCCCTTTGCTGTGTCAATGATCAATGTGATGAATACATGATGAACTCGGTCATTAACTAATACCAAACTAAGGTGTTATTAGCAACTGTTCATTCAACCACATAAACCACTTGTAGCTGGAAGAATGTTTATAAAACATATATACACAAGAATTAGAAAAGGCACTTTATTTATTTTTCGAATAACTTATCATATCTGCTTAGGAAGACAAGTTATTTTTCTTTAACTAATAACAGCCAGATGTGCCTAATAGAAAAGAAAGTCAGCAAGGTGCTCTTATAATTCTTTGAGTTATGAGAAAACCCTGATCAAATACACCTGTAAAGTGTAGTTGCAATACAACTCATAGGACTGCATAGAGCACTCAACACCACAGTGTATTTTGAGGCTAGAGACTCATTAGATCAAGGGTGAACAAAGTCTCTGTAAAGCTACAAAACTGCGTGATCACACTGCATAACATGTGCTGGTGCTAATAAGCAGTGCCTTCCTCCCCGTGTAAACTCATGACTTTGTTAGATCATTGAGTTTGCTCTTCTGAATGACAGAGGTAGGACATTTTGTCAAAGAATCCCTGCCTTTAGACAAGAAACTTGCAGTTGTGTTTAATAGGGAATAGATTTCTTTCTAGTAGGTATTTTTCTTTTAAACTATTTCATTCTGTAAGAGCGTTTTAATTTTTAGTAAGCAGCTCAAAGAACCCAACTTCAATAAGAGAAATACCATTTACCATTTTGTTTTAAATTGGCTCTCAGTCAGACCTCCTTACCTTCTGAAAAGAAACGGCATGTCACTGTGATGCGTTGAGTGGCATTCTGTGCTGCATTTTCATAGAATGCCACAGAAGTCAAAGGATACATTTGTAATGGTTTGAATACAGGCCAAAATCAGCCTTCTGGGTAGATTGAACTGGGTTCAAGAATGTGCTGCATGAATCCAAGTCTATGTTCATTTAGATGCTTGAGATGAGCCCCGGAATACGCTTGGAGGGGTAAAAATGCAAAATCAAATATACAGTGACTTGTAAGTGATGAACATTCACTCTGTCCTTTGCACGCAGCCGCGGGCAGATACGCTGGTTGTGGGGCTTTTCCTTAACCCCCTGCTACAAGGCCAGAGATACTCCAAGGCAGCTGATGCTTGAACGCTTCCTACAGCACTTCTTACAGGGTTCATCACGCAGGCCTGTGCCTTGAAACACAAAGGGACAGGAAGTACGCTGGGTTTTAGCTCAAGCCTTGGCATGACCTCTTCTGCAAAAACAAGCCAAAGAACATAGGAGGGTAAAGTATTTTTTTCCCCTCATGTATTCTAGTTGTCCAGTATAGCTGAATATAGTGTGTAATATTTTTATCTGAGGACATGCAGATACGCACACTCAGATATTCATTTATTTTCTCCTTATTGAAAGCTTTTAATGGTCTAAAGGAAACCTTTGCATGTTTCTAAAAACAAAACAAAACCAGCAAAAGCTCGGATTTTCTTTTTTCAAAAAAAAATCTTATGGAAGTCTGTTATTCATTTTCCAAAGAAAATATGGACATCTTAATTATGAAGGCTCATGCCAGCAAAGACAATAAAACCGCTCAGTCTCATAGGAAAATAACTGAAGCTACTGTGGTTCTACTTCCTTCTAGCACATTACGAATATCCCCCATTTCAACAAGCAATGTGGAGTGTATCATTAGATGAAGGAATATTTCTGTTCATGGATTTTTGTTTTTCAAGACCAGATTTACTTGTGTGCATTGTTTTTCTTTTTGTGGAACTAAAAATTAAGCGCTCAGAATGACCATTTAGACTTTGATGCATACTAATCAATATAAACATGTCGGTTTATAATTCATTCTTAACTAATTAGCAGTAATTAGCTGTGTCTGTTTTTGAAAAATATCATCAGTTGTTTAGAGTATATTACCTGTCAGTCATATATATTTTAAATTAATTTTGATAGTATTTCTGGCTCCAATTAACAGAACATCAGAATCTTACTACAAATTTCCTGGATGTTATTCTAACATATGTGAGGAAGAGACTATATGCATATTCATGGCAGAGTATTTCCAACTGTGTTACTCATAGTGTGGCTTAAATCAGGAAAAGTGCATTATCCTCACATAACTAAACCAATTTGAGCTGAACTAGAGATGCAATAGCCAGTAAGGGAAATAGACATATATAAATTACTCTGCTGAAGCCTAAACCAGAATTAGAAGAAATCATTTTTGTTTTTCCTTTTTTTGGAAAAAAATATGATACTACAGATTCTGTGACTCATAAATCATGGCCTAGTAGCATATTCAAAGTTTTTGTAGATGGCTTTACATTTTAGGTCCAAGGGGAGTGATGCAGTTATATTTGTATTCAAAGGATACTTCATCAACTTGTGAATGATATCAAATCAGGCTGAGAATTTGATCATTTCCATGTTATAGTTCGAGGTGAAGCTTCATCAGATTTGTCAATAAATAAGCAATACAGCAATTACTCGAGATTTATCCTGGTATGCCCGCATAGTTATGTTCTGTTAGCTAATATTCTGACTACAAAACTAAGACTGAAGCACCTCTTCAACAAATAAAGTAAGAACAACAGATGTTTTTCAAAAACAGGAATTCTAAGAAAATGAATCCTTTCTTACAGAGCTGTAGCATGGCTATGGGGCAGGAGAACACTGACTGCCACGGAAACTTTATTTCTAACATGGACTGATGGATGGGAGTCACCTACCATTCCCTTCAGTGGCTTTCTGTCAACAAGGTGCTGTGAAGGAAAAGAGAATAGGAGATGATTCTCAGGACTGGAACCCATGCTCTAAAAGGGAGAGAGATTGAGTGGATTGAAGGTGGGTCAACTCTTGAGTAAAAACTGCTGTTCAACGTACTTGACGGCAAGCTTTGCAAGGAGCTACACTGCTAAGAACACTTGAGAGGAGAGCTGGCAAAAGCAAAACACGAAATACATCCCAAGAGGCAGCTCTAGTCTCTTGCAGTATTGGCCTTTCTGAAGGTGAACCTGTAGCTGCCTTTACAGGTAAGAGCATGTTTTATGCTCCAAAACCAGCAGATGAGTTTACACATGAGAATGCACAATCTTTTTTCTGGATGTCTCCTATCCCACACTCTTTTCAACATTTTTTCATGAAAGGAGGATGACCAGGTTTCTAACCATTAAGTCATTGGTGAGCATTAGGTCACAAAAAAACAGGAAGGAAATTACCTTTCAGAGAAATAAAAACAGTAACTTAGCAGGTAGACAGATCTGCAAGCCTTCCTAAGACCATAGTGTGTTATTACCTGTGAAATCTGAATTACATTTTTTTTGTTTCTTGTTTTTTATTATCATTTCCTGCAGAAAGTGAATCTCCTGGTTTATGGTTTTGTCTCAGGAGTCTACAACACTCTAGAGGTTTAGATGGGAGTTAAATGCCTTGTTGCTAAGTTTATCAAAAAATCACAAGAGCAAAATAACACACCATCCTCTAATTTCGACACTGACATGAAATGCCAGTGCTTCTCTTCAGGGATTTGTTATCAGAAACATGTCCATAAATATGTGAAATCAGATCTTGAAGCTGAACATGACCTTGGAATATAATTGGAAAAAGCTGTACAGATTCTGGGAGAAAGATATTTCCAGAAGTTTAAAAAAAAAAAAAAAACCAAAAAAAAACACACAACACTTTTGTTGAAACCTCTTTTTACTGCAGTTTCATGCTAGAAGACTGACTCCTTAAAAGCACATTCTTGAATACCTTCCCTATTCTTTTTCTGTGTTTTGAATGAAAGCTGTACTTAAATATTAAGACAAATTAAAACAAGTGGCTCAGGAAAAAAGAAATAGTATAATGTTTCTCATACCACACAGTCATTCGGAAAAAGAGAAACAATTATGTCAATCAGCTTTTTCTTTCAAACATATCTCATGATCTTATTTGAAATGCAGTAATAATTCCTTAGGAGAATAGGCCAGTACAAGAATGTGTACAAGAAAGAGACCATGACTTTTTGCACATTTCTTCCATTCAAAATACCTGTTTTTTTAATGAGCTTGCAAATGAAATTGTTTTAGGGCTTTAACTCATATTTACTTAGCGCACAGTTCTGCTAGTTTAAGATGGTACTGCATGAACTGTTTGCTATCGTTCTTCTCCCTTTCCTGTGTCCTCATGCTGATAAAAATGGCAAAATGAAACACACGCTCACAGCACTGTGTGAAGTGCAGAGGCTCATCCTAAGCTACCCATCTCCTCTGCCTACAAAGGGAGTAGCATGAAATGACACTGCTTTCCAGGAACACCCATCCTCAGTACAGAACATTTTCCTAGTGTACTGTGTGACTCTTGCTTTATTTCCTGTTATTTATTAAAAAACAAAAAACCAAAAAAAAAAACCACCAACACAAAACAGTCTACATCTTCAAGCTAAATAATATAATACAATAAGCTAATACTGAGCCTGATTTTTTTTTAATCAAACAACTGAATCTAAATAACTGCTTCTAGGTGTCCTTAAGAGGTTAGATATGTATCCCATCTGCATAGCATCAATGTTGCTACGGTGGTAGTAACTGTTTTGAAGGTTAGTCACTGCTTTCTACAGTTTTTGTTTCATTAAAACTTAAAGTATAAGCCTACATCGATGCACTAAGATGTGTGGTTTAAAACCAGCCCATTCCTACTTACCCTGGAAACCCTGCTTTTCTCACTTACGAACCTGTGCTTCGGAGCGTGGGGAGGCGAGCCACTTGCATTATTGAACTTGCAGACATTTTCCTCCTCCTTTCATTCTCCTTAGCCCTGTGCTGGAGAGCACACAAAAGAGAAGAAACATTACTAAAGAACGGATCTGTGCAAACTGTTAACTGACATGACCAATGAGAAAAAAAAAAAAAGAGACAAAAGGAGTAGTATGTGGGTAGCAGTCACTACTGGCAGCCAAGCACGTGCTGTGTCAGGGATGGAGAGCTGGCTCCCAGCGAGAGGGCACGAAGCAGCCGGGCTAAAGCCAGGTCACTGCACCTGCCTCTGAGAGGGATGAGCAAGTGTGGGTAGAGCACGAGGCTGACAGGGCTGCGCTGCTCCCAGCTCAGCAGCTAACAGCCGAGGCTGTGCCGAGGTATTGCTGCATGCTGCTGCCGTCTTCACAGTGTTGGTCACGTTCTCAGTCTCAACCTGCTTTTTCCAACTAGAAATTCGAAACTCAAAGCCAAAGTCTCGAACCATAAATCCTTCCCTATGGATGAGAATGACAGCATTAGCACCCTTTTGTCTTCCACTCCATTTCCTCCCAGTCCCTTATTCCTGCTATTTTCCTGTTGCATAGCTACATATTGTGTAAGGGGATTATTCTGAAGAGCCAATGAGTCGTTATTCCCCGTTAAACAAATATGGAGAAGTAGAGTTAATGTCTGTACTTATCATAATGATAATTTCAGACCAAAGGTCTGCATCTGTATAAAGATACAGATGTGGTATTCTGTGTAACTAAATCCTGCTTAGATCTTACTCAGATTGTTTAAATACGGAGCCAAACAACAACCTTCCCAACTTCTCTCCACCCCGGGCAAGTTATGGATCCAAAAGAGAACTCAAGCATTTGTGATAAACCCTTCTTCTCCAAAACCAAAGTATCTAATGTGAAAAGGGGCAGAGAACAGCTGACTACTGGTACAGTACAGAATCTGCTGTTAAGATGCCTTTCCACAATTGCAATTTCACATTTTCTCCAATACATATTATATTCTAACAGGTTTTTCTTTGGTTTATAGGACATTTTGGTTAAGTAAACCAAATCACGGTAAATTGCCATGAAAGGCTGTAATTTTGAACTCTTTCTGGAGCCAAATGTTTATGCTTAATTATAAATTGCTACCTCCCTTTTTTCCATTTGAAATTCCCTGAGCATTCTAATTAGGCTTCCCCTAAGGGTCAGAGAACACTAACAATTTGAGCACTGCCTGGCTTTTTTAAGTGCTTGGAAATCTACTGTTAGTGCTATTTTAGGAAACATAAGAGAAACCCAGCTGCCCTGGCTAGCTTAGAATAATTAATAATAATAGCTATGCAGTGATGACAGATCCAGGTTAATTGCATACTAATTAAAGGCTATAGTAAAGCAAATGACTATTTGCATTTGAAATAATGGCTTGTGGCCACAGTATCTCACAAAAATGTGCTGTATCCTCTTGGCAGGATCTCAAATGGGAATGAAATTCATTTGACACATGTACACGTGATCTAGTCCGAGAAGTCGAGAGCAGTGAGAAGCTGCGTGCAGTGAGACAGCAACAGTTGTTAATGAAGAAGAGTTTGATAGGAGCTGAAGTTAAGTTCTGAAGGGGTGAATGGAGAGAGTGGTTAGCAGAGCTGGGAGTCAATCAGAGATAATTAACGGGCAGCACAGAGTACGAGGAACTATTCAGCATGAAGAATCTCATCTCTAGTTAGAGGCAAACAGGGAAGGTGCCAGGAGTTCCTCAGTTAGCTGTTCCTGGATGCTTAAAAAGGAAATGAAGGAGCTTGCCAGTCAAAGGATGGATAACTGAGAACAGGGCGCTGACCAGCCACGTGCTGTACAGAACTCAGTGCTGTTTGGGAAACCAGTCTGAGGGTTTACCCGAGGGGTTTGTTAGCGTGCTGTGCGTGAGATAACAGCCTACTGCTGGGGAGCAAGAACATCTGATATATTTCATAAGCAAAAGGCTGAAGTGAACACTCTGAAGAACTTCTCGTGTTAGTACGTACAGGGAACCAGTGAAGATATCCAGAAGACAACTTGTAGTCAGGCACTAGTAAGGACATAGGCTAATCGGAGGCTGCCATCCTGCATTTCTCCTGTGCAGGACTTTGGCCACATCCAAACTAGAACTATTCCTCAGATGAGAGTCAGCAAAGGAATACAGGAACTGAGAGAAAAGAAAAAAAGATTTGGATTCATACCTACTGGTTAGATTCAAATGTAGCTGAAATTCAAAGGGTTTTGGATTATACATGGTTTTATTTACAGAACAATCCAATACAAAAATATAAAATTTGAAATAAAATAACAAATGCAGTGGAATGAAACATTGATCTAACTAAAAAAAAATGTTATAGTAATATTTATTTGTATTCAGTTTTCACCGACAAGGTCCACTGCCATGCCTCAAATCCCTTCCCCCGGAACACTGCAGGAATGTACAGACATGCAGGCCTCCCACTGTATCTAGAGTAGGACTGAGTCTTCCTTCTAAAGGATGTCAGGGAGGGTTTGTCCTGAAAGTCCTAACCCTGGAAAAGATATCAGTATCTCTTCACTGTTGATACAAATGGAATGAGAGTGAGTTGGCTGTAAACAAACTCTAATGCTAAAATTATATATGTATGTGGTGTATTTCCTTACGTGCATTTTAGTGTTTCATTATTTGATTAAATTAAGCAAATAATAAATAAATCCATTTAAAATGATTCTGTCCTATGCTGTAATAGGCAAAGTAATACCCAACTGGTTAAGAAGTTGTCATTATTATAATTACTATATTCTGTGGAAAAGCACTTTGTGGCTAGCTTTCGGAATTTCTTCTGATTTAGCAAAATACTTAATCCAAATCAAGTTCTCTGACGATGATCCATTAATAGTGTTTTAATAGTCCAAACTAATATAGACTTTAAATATAAATGTGTTTATACTTGGTACTAAAGAAAGTAGTAACTGAATTAAAGCCATTAGAATTTCATAAGATTTGGTCATATAAAATGGTTTAGTCAGAAATAGACTTTGAAAAAGTCCTTTTTAGAAAGAAAAATAAACTATATTGAAATATTTTCCTGGGTAAATCCAGCTACCTTTATCAAGGGACTAGACCTGCAGCTGATGTAACTTGACCCAAAGTGTTTAGCAAAAAAATAAATACATCACGTGTCTTACATAGTTATGCAGTTTTATCCATAAAACTATACATCACCAACTGCTGCTTCTTCCACTGTTTTATAATGGTCTCCTGGTTTCAAGAAAAAAAGGAGCAACTCAGAATTCTTCTTGATCTTGCAGTTGAGCTGCTGAGAATGTGTTTTAAAATCATTAATAACAGGATATTCAGTTCTTTTAGCAGCTTAAGTGAACTCAAACTATGGGGTCAGAATTTATAAAAAGAACGGTGACTTTATGCTCTTTGAAATCAACGTGCAAATCTGAGAAACCTTTATGAAGGCAGAAGAAGCTAATGGGGCTGAAACTTTGCAAGACCTGAGCTAGATAAATGGCCTGCAGCCTACAAAGCCACTCATTTTCTAATCTATACAGTGACAAAAGATTGGTATATAAGTAAAAATGGCAACCTTACTTAAGCAGAAGGGAAAAGTACAGTTTTGCTGTCCAAGGCATTTGAGGTATATATATTTTTTTCTGAGGAATACACTATTTGCAAAAACAAAAATAGAAAAAAACAGAACTTATTGAGGCAAATGATCAAGGGTAAGCAGTTACTACTGATATTAAGAAACTGCTTTAACAGGGCATGAATTTAAAGGGATCAGATCTGAAAGACAAAGAAAAGTACTATTGGGAAGCGATTAATGATAGGATTAAACAACAAGATCCCTCTGCTCCCAGAATTCTAGAACAGTTAGAAAGGGATAGTAAGAGCAATGCTTTAGAAATCTGGCGACATGCGCTGTCAAAAATGTTTGCAAGGGTGAGTTTAACAACACAGTTTTTATTTTGGTTATGCAAGTAACAAACAGAGCACTAACCAACAGAATAACTATTAAGAAAAACAGAAATCGATGCTGTGTGAGTAAACTGCATACATGAGGGAAGTCCTGTTTGTGGCTTGGAAACGATACTCCCTCATGAGTTACATGTGCAAAAGAAAAGGCCCAACTATTCTAACACAAGAAACACCATGCTAAACACAGGGACAACAAGAAACCTAAATTTCTACCTGAAATTAATACTGAGCCTGAAATCTCAATGCCACTGGTGACATAAAAGAACATTTTACAGCAAATGGGATAAAAAAGAGATTTCCAGATGTTCTGGAAGGCACAGAAAACCTGTCAAGATATTCTAAAAGCAAACTATCAGCAGAAAATCATTCCAGGAGTACAAACACTGCTGTTAACTATGATGCTTGACATGTGGAACATGAGGCAATTTAATAAATTCAAAAGATTGATGACCAATGAGAAGACTTTCCCCAATAAATGCAGTAGAAAAGAGAAACATCAATCAAAATGCAAGTTGGCCCAGAAAAAAAATAAAACAGTACTTTTGAAATAGTACAGCATCGGTACCCAAGATAACATTACGTAGACAGTCTTAGCTCCAAATTAATGCAGCGTATTAGATACTTGCACGCTCAAGATGCTTTCCAACCAGACTGCAGTAAGTAGCTGTGGGTAAATACTTCCACTACACTACTTCTTGCTAGTTTTGAAAAATTGCTCTTCAATCTATCTCCTGCACAAGGAACATGCCAGGAAAAAAAGCTACAAGTGTATTAAAAGAAGTAAAAGGATTCAAAATCACTTGTGGTAGATAACTGCAAGATGTAAAAATTCACTTCAGAGAACATGACATGAAACTGAGAACTCTCCAGAAGAAATTACCACCAGAAATTAGTAGGCTATCACTTTTTGAAAGTACTCACATAAGCGGCACTTTAACCTGCAAAACAGGATTACACCAAACTGGCACCATCTTCACCAGATACATCCCTTGGAACGAGATGCTTTTACTGGACCTTATTAGAGGAATTTTTTAGAAAACTAAGGCTTGTCTCTAGCAACTTGGCTGTTTCCACAGGCTTCAGTCTATCATATTACCTCAGAAACACGTGCAAAACACAACTGTGGCTCACCAGGACATTTAAGATATTTACCTCAGTACATTAAACTAACAAAGTGCATCTGTGAAACCCCAGACTATAAACTGACTAAAATTCAGGAACTGCTGTGTGGGCTTCACAGCAGCTGCTAACAATGCTAAGCCTTCTCGTAGGAGCTTCTGTTGGAGCTGTGGAAAACCCGGGTGCCTGATGCTGCTTTGAATCAGCAGCACAAAACAGACCATAGAAGTTACATCGGAAGTAATGTAAGAAACCACTGAGATAAAAACACATTTACACTGCTCCTGCTAGTGCAACCCAACGCATGGTAGAACTAAATTGTTAATGCCTGCACAATAGATAAAAGTTACTATAATTCTATTCAAAAAATACCTTTAAACCTGCTGTAAAAAGTTTAAAGTACTCCCAGCACAGCATGTCAGGCTCCTGCTTTAAGTTTTCTGAAAGAAAGGTTTAGGCTAACAGTTGCCTCTCCCACACCTGGCATATTGTGATTACTGCCGCAGAACTTCATGATTTCAATCAAATGCTGGTCAGTCTGAAGCTTACCCGTCTTGCTGGATTACCTCATTATATTTACTACCACCTGCAAAACTGACACTGAGCATTTGTGAATCCGATCTGAAATGGTGCTTAATGCTAGAGAGCAGTTACTTCTGAGTTTTACAGAAAAGAAGAAAGCCTCTTTAAACAGAAAACATGAGATTGTCTAGATTTTACACACTAGATTTTCAGTCTAGTACAGAGTTTCAAGAAATAATGTCATTTGTTTGGTTTGGTTACTTTGATTTAATTTCTGTGGTGGGCCACCTGCGCCGGCTGCCAGGCGCCCACCGCGCCGCGCTCGCACTGCCCGTCCCCAGCAGGACGGGGGCAGAAGATGAGGTGGCGGAGCTCACGGGTCCGGACAGGGGCAGGGACAGCGCTCACCGAATGCCCGCGTGGGCAGAACCGCCTCTGCCCCGGGTGCCGGCAGGGCTGTTTCTGCCCCTTGTTCCTGGCTGCCGGGCAGCGTTTTGCCCTCTCTTGCCCAGGCTGTCCCCGAGGCGCCCACCCGTGGCTGCTGGGCC
Source organism: Anseranas semipalmata (assembly GCA_013399115.1). Classification (NCBI taxonomy): domain Eukaryota; kingdom Metazoa; phylum Chordata; class Aves; order Anseriformes; family Anseranatidae; genus Anseranas; species Anseranas semipalmata. The sequence goes on from VXAA01006405.1 coordinate 2,262,146, forward strand.
CGGCCGTGCCCTGCGGTGGGGCCGTTGGAGCCGGCTGGAACCGGCTGTGGCCGGCACGGGGCAGCCTCACCTCATGGCCTCGCCTCACGCAGCAGCCCCGCAGCACCACACCGGCACCCCCGGCACCTGCACCAGGTAGAGTTTCAAATCTATTTTCTGTTCTCTATTGAATTAATAGATTTTAAAGTCATCTCAGCTACAAGGATTCAGGGAGTTATTTATTAGACACTGTCTTCCACTAGCTCTTAAGGAAAGACATTTTGTTTGAGCTGGTACCTAATGGCTGTGAACGGACGATGAGGTTAGATATAGTTCTTTTTGAGCTTCTCCTTAGACGTCAGCATAAATATAACAAGGAAATTTCTAGTCTGTGTTGATTTCGAAAATCAGCTGGATCAACATAGTACATTATAAACCCTGTGCTGATGATGTGGTGTCAGACAGCAGTGTTCGCTTTGTGCATACGTGCTCCTGGCTGGGCCAGCGGTGGCTTGATTTATCACAGGATGCACGTATTTCTCTTCATGTAAAATGCTTGCTAAGAATGTCTGCCTCCAAAATATCATAACATTTTCATTTTAGTTTGTAATATTTACAATGTATACCTGGAGAACTACTTGTACGTGTTTTCCTTCTAAAGAATGTGGCCTCTTATAGCTCAAGGTATTGCTAGATACAGCCACCTTAAACAGGGAAGCTAAATCTTATTAACTACAACAACAAAAAAGCAGGGGGAAGATGTTACCAAAAAAAAAAAAAAGTAAAAAAAACCACAACCACCACCACCAAAAAAAAAAAAACCAACAAAATTAGGCATTCTGACATACAAGCACTATGTAACAAAGAGTGACTGTTTTAAAGCTCACATGATGGAGGCAGGATTTTTTTCAAATAAAGTATTTTTCTGAATAAAGCATCACTACTTTGGTCGGACTTTCCTATCAAGTGCATACCTCCGCAATTAAGCCTGACTATTCCTGACAAACATAAATAGCAACAGAGCCAAGTTAACAAATTATTTCATACTACTGATAAGTTATCGGACTGATAAAATACACTTCTGGGCAAACTGACACCAAAAGAAGGCATTGGAGAACAAGTATTATTCTTTGCTCTTAGGACAGAAATATTTCTTCGTTTGAAAATAACCTGTTCAAAACTCCAGCTAACTCATTGTCCTCTTCACTGCAATTATGGTTTAGGGCTGCATTTTTCTGGCAAACCACTACGCTTAATGTTAACAATTTTGAGTACCATGCAGTATCTGCATTTTTATTCTCTGTACTGTAATGCAAAATAGCATTTGTTTTAAGACAGGATGACAGCAGAGAAATACACATCTTTAAATAACAGTTTTAAATAAATAAAAAGCCCTTTAAGTAAAAGGGCTTTTTTCTTCTTTCCCACAGCACTCTTTCTGCTCTTTGGCTGGAGTAGAAAGAAAACGGGTTTGGTTTTGGAGTGTTTCATCATACACGCCTGGGATACTGGAGCATACAGATACAAATTCTGTCTTCTGGTCTACATCTCTGGATACATCGCTCTAGTCCCCATTAATGGCTCTCTCTGGACCATTTCATAATCTGTTTCTTAGCCTCTTGAAGCAGAGCAAATAGATGAGGTTTTTCTGCCAAAGTCAGGATCTCCAATATATTTTCCTAAGCATTGGTGCCAACTGCTTCATAGGAACTCTGAAATGCATGGCAAGTGCAGCTCTGACAAACCTTAAATATCTTTGAATATATCCATTTGTTCTTGCAGCTAACAGTATGCTAAAACACTCGACTAAATTTCCATATTTTTTAGATCTGACTGACATCTGTTTCATCACTCTGACAGTTTTGAATCATCAAAAGTAGCAAGGTGTTCCTTGGTCATCTGTCTCTTGCCAAAAAAAATGCTGGTTAATCTCAAGTGATTCTTTAACCTCATCTCTACACTTAGCACTTTTGGCCTTCAGACTGAGTTTTGCCGCGTGGTGAGGGCTGCACTGCTGCTCCACATACCTAATTTCTGCGTTTTTGTTAGATATGACTGTTCTGATGAATGCCTCTTTGGGACTGAACTTTTCTCACTGTTCCTAACTGAATGCACGTACTGTCAGCATAAAATAGTGTCCTCGGCTGGAGCCGTTGCTTTTCTGAATATACCAAACTAAAACTTTTACCGATTGAATGAAAAATAGTTCCATATCTTTAAAAGAAATCTCTGATTCATGTTGGGATCACACATGCGCAGTGTTAATATTCCTGTAGATGCTTGTGAAACAGTAAGAATTAACCATCATCCATTTATTGCAAATGCCACCCTTCTGTGGAGGAAGAAAATCGGACAAACAGAGGAACTGTTGTTTTTTCTTATTTATTACTAGGGAAAGCAGAAATAAAAGGTAGATTTTCTAGAGAAATATATTGGAAATCTTAGGGAAATGAATCTTTTTTTCACTGGTACCTGTAGAACAAAGATGTCTATTATTCAAATGAAATCCTCAAGCTTTTATTTTTTTGCCAGCCCTAAGTTAATATCATTCATGTATCCATACCACAGAGCATTTTTTTCTGTAGTTTTGGCATTTCTTCTTTCCTTATCCTTACAAAGTGTGGCAGAATAATACTTTTGCTTTAGAAGTTACAGCAGTTAACACTTCTCTGTAATTACACTGGTTGATTCCCCATGAATTAATAGATTTTTCTTTGTATAACATGGCATCGTTTCATTGTTTGACGGTGTCAGCTGCTTTAGGTTTCCGAAGCCTCTCAATGTATGGGCTCTGCCAGTCCCTCTGCCTCTAGATACCAACATCAGTGGTATAGAAAATGGTGATCTAAATCTTGACTGTATCAGTATAAGAGACTGAAAGCTGAAGGAAGTTGTGTCTGGTAAAAGTAGTGAAAGGGCTTTTTTCTTCTTTCCTATGCCAGTCTTTCTGCAATTGGGCAGGAGTAGAAGGCTTTGCCAAAGAATGGAGTCTATGTGAATGTCTTGAAAATATTTTGATAAAATCAGGTATATTGTGAGTTCTTGCAAATGAAATGACCTCCCTGCATTTCTCACCTAGTATCTTCTGTCAACAATTCATCACTCGTTCTCTTGGTGTATGTCAGAGCAGTGAGGTACAGCCGCGTCTTTCTGGATGGTGAATACGTGAAAGAGTAGCTGATGAAACTGAGCTTTGATACACTCAGTATATTCAAAATTTCATAACAGAATCATTTTGTAAATTAGATGTGGAAATGGAGAAGAAGCCAGCAAAGAAATGTGAACACACAGATGGGATGCTCCCATACACATGAATTAATTACAAGATTTTTCTGTGGACCCTTAAAAAAAAAAATCAAAACGGGTAATAATATATTGCAGCACTTCCACAGTTGTTCCTGTGTCCCAGAAGATATTAATTATTGGCTAACATCACTTTCTGATCCTCTGAACCCTTTTTTCCCCAACAAATAGATCAGATGCCTTGGGGAATGATTGTTTCCATTCTTACTCACTCTGGTATTCTTTTTATTCTAATACTGTTAGGGCTTTAGACTTTGAACACCATATGGATTTGACAAACTTCTTAACTTCTGATTAAATCAAAACAGACTGTGATATCCTCTCTGAACTTTATATACAGTTCTATAAAAAAAAATTGCAATTGAAATCAATAATACATTCACCATTGGGCTCAGATGGAACAGAAAGTTCTCTGCAAAACACTTGAAATACATTTGAACATATACGATATAAAATCTTAATTTCCAGATATAAGCAAATAGATGTGGTATACAAAATCTAATAGAAGTACTAAATGGAGCTTCATTTTGGTTTTCATTGGAAAATATGTTGATGCTACTTCACACAGACAAAGTATTGGCAGCATTGTGTTAATGTGCATTCATCGATGGATGAATGGATCTGACAATAATCTGTGCTTGATGAGTAGGCAATAAAGCAGTAGTTCAGCATTTTGAGTTTTTTGCATAAAACGTCCTTTGCAGTGCAAAAATGTTATTTTAATAAAATATTTATCTAGTTGTTTTTATGGTGCAGATTTTGGCCCAAAACACAGACTATTTAATGATCGTAATGGTTTAATGAGTATGTAACACATCTTAACACACCTTCTTTCTGCTGTCTGTAAAGCAGCAGCTAGGCTGACGTTGTGCTTGTGGGAAGTTAGATGAGAAAAAAGTTACTTCTTGCATTTGAAATTCTCGCAGGTTTAACCACAACTACGTTATGGAACAAAGAAGGAGGGCACAATGTGTAGGCTAAACATTGGCCACAGCACGTGAGGATTTTTCTGTGGGTGAAAAAGGAGGCACGTAAACAGAGTGATTACTCAGGAAAATACTATTGGAATATATGTAGCTCTGTCCCCACAGCCATACAAGCTGGGACAATTCAAAAGCAATATAGTCAACGTCAGGAACAGAGTTTGCATTTTGTCTGTTGGTGACTAATGGAGGAGCCCTCATTTGCCACAGTAACAAAACAGCACCAGTGCCAATACCAAGTGTTTATGGGCACGGCTACGGTTTTCTTCCATATTAGAACTAATTTGAAAAAAATTGATAGCTCTTTTCAGCTCTCATTGTACTAAGACCGATAACCTTTCCACGGAATTATTAAAGTTTTTCCCTCAATTCTGTGTCGTGGCCCTGAGGGCACCCCCAGGCCCAGGCCCCACGGCAGCCCCGGGGCCGCCAGTCCCTGCCCCAGCGAGGCCGCAGCAGGGCCGGGCTCCAGCTCCCCACAGCCGTGCCCGGCCACGGCCCCCNTGGGGCGCTGGGACCGGCCCTGCCTGCCGGGCCCTGCCTGGCCCGCCCGGGGACACCCCGCGCTCCCGGCCCCGGGGAGCTGCCGGCCCCCTCAGTCTCAATATCCTGTGCTCTCATTTCGGTCATGGTTCACATTAGCTACGTATATATAGATGTATATATACAAATATATACCCGTGTTTCACCCCCGCGCCCCTCCCAAAATCTTGCTGAGACTAACACTAATGTACACCTGAAGCTTTTAAAAGCAAATGACAAGGGAATGAAAATAAATGTCTCTATGACCAATGAGATCCACAGTGCCACGTTAGTTTATCTTTCTTAAGGCAATGCGTCTAATTGCGGAGCAGTCAGTAAAGCATTATTTAAGAATTGTCCTAAGTAATTCAATTAGGCTACTCCAGTTTGCTTAAACACACATTAATCTTTCATAGTGACATCAAATTTGCAAATACCCTGGGGAAGAATTCTGCACTAAATCATTTGTAAATGTAATAAACATTTAACCTATAAAATAATAGATGAGGTAGAATACTTCAAAGCAGCTCTAGTTTACTTCTTTTTTCCTGGATTAAAAAAAAGTGAGATCAGAGCTGTTTAGTAATTTCTTTGTATCATTCACACACAGACTCTGCTATGGTATAGTTCATTGATGGGGAAAGAGGCAATTTGTTTACGTTCCTTCTGAAATATGCAATTTTAGATAAGCCTTTTAAAGGAATACCTTGACCTAGCAAGTCTTGGTGTGCAAAATGTCACTCGATCTTACGAACCACAATGCCTGTTAACAACCTGGAAAGTATCAGATGGTACATTCTTTATCATAACTTCTTTTGACATGATCTGGTATGATGACAGCCTTTAACAGCATGCATCATGTGACTTGATAGATCAGGAACTAATGATGCTGTTGTCATTCCTTTCCTGTGCAAGCTAGAAATTGCATGAAACAAAAATAAGACACACTGAAATATTTTCTGATGTTTCAGACTGGAAACAAAACCAGATACTGAATCACGTGTGTTTCTCTTAGTAAGTTCTACAAATATTTAAAAAGAGATAGAGAAACATGAATTTATTTGGATTTAATTTAAAATACAAAAATAAAAGTGCATCTGATTGTTTTGTCTTGCACATTGGTCAGCTGAACTTGGCTAGCTTGACTCAGCTCTGATCAGTTACTGTTTTATAGCTGGTCAGACTGTCTTATAATAATCATGTTGAATGACAATATACTTGAGTCAGTAAGAATAGAGAGTTATTAAGTGTTGTGTCTTAGATGCAAAGCATAAAAGCACATTTTAAGAGTTCAAATTCTCCTCATGTTATTCTGTGAAGTGCTCAGAATCTGCTTTGTTTTCCCACTTCAGTTTGGAATTGGAACTAGTGGAAACTTAATTGTGATCAGAATAATGGTTATTAGCAAAAATATAGGTCTTATAAACTATAATGCAAGAAATAACTACTTGTTGTTTCCATGGCCTGAGACGTGACCAGTGTGGAAAGGTAATTTGGCAGTATCGCTTCTAAGGTTTGTGTTCAGCCCGAATTAACTTTGCCTGCAGTTTCCTCTGTGTGAGGGAAACGGTGGCATTAGAAAGTTGCGCGGGAAGTCTCTTCCACTGCTGCTGAAACTTGGCATGGCGTGCCTGGGCTGTACCGTGTGTGAGCTTTCTCCTCCGAGTAGCTGAACCACAGCCCTTCTTGGAGGATTCAGTGGCAGCTGTGTCTGCTCTGTCAGGTGGTGCTCATCCTCTCAGTGAATTAGACACTCAGTGCATCAAAGTGTACCAGAAATTCAAAATGCTATACAATGTTCTAGAATGGGGCAGGTGGAAAATATATGCTACAGGCATAACCATACATTGAAAATGCGTTTGCAATTTGCATGCATTCAGTTTCCTGCGAACAACCCTTTGGAAGTCCCTTTTTGTATGCAAGTGATTGCTTCGTATGAAGCCGTCTACTTTTGTTTCTGTAAATCAAACACATTCTTTCATAATGTATGTTTTGCATCATTTATTTGTGGAAGTGATGGTGTGAAAAAAACTGAGCCTGCAAATGACTATGTGTGTCCAAACTGAATAGCAGATGTGTGCTACAACATAGCCAGAGTTTTTGATTGATCAGGGGATACTCCACATATTCTGTGACTGGTCCAGACCACATTATATCTTCCTTTTATCTCAGATTCTAATATTTCTTCTGTAAATAGCAGGGTGCAGGTAGGGCACAAGCATAATCTGAAAAAGAGAAGAGCTTTTGTGTCCTGCCAGTCTCTGACTGTGGCTACATTAGCAAACAGTTCTGTGGACTAACAGAAGCAGGTTTGCAGCACAAATGCTGATACCGAGAAACTGTTGTCCATGTTGTAGCAGTGTCCTGTAAAGTGAAAAGTCTGGTGCTGAGGATCTGACACCTGTGCTGTACACATTAAGGTTAAGATCTTGTGAAGAAAGTTTCCTTTAAAATTAGGCCACGGGTTCTGACTGAGACCGTAGAACTCCTCTTATCTATTTTCAGGTATATAAAATTTCATTATCTAGTTTACATTAATTGTTTGGGCTTCCAATACAGGTAACAGGAACAGGGATAAGTATGGTGAATAAAAAAGTTTGGGTGTATCATCGTCTTAGAACGGGAGGAATTATCTTTTGGATGTAACAGTCTTCCTTCATGGACATTAGAGAAGTCTTGAGCAATGACTAGGTGCCTGAAACGTAGGCAGCTTGGTGAAGATGGGGTGAGCCCCAATTTTAGTAACATCTTTTCAGAAACAGCATGAGCTTTAAGGTTTCACTGCTTTGGGATCATTTTATGCCGAAGGCTGTCCAGAAAACAAAAGTCTGTGGTCTGCAAATGGTGGTGGCAATTTCTAATTTTCAGAAAGACTTTGCCCTTTTGAACTTTGAGGAAAATGGATCAAACCAGGCAGTGTTTCAGTTGCTCAGCTGGAGATGTTTGAGCGTGTAACCACAGTTTCGCAAACAACTGAGAGCTGAGTTTCTGGGTGAGGCGCTGTTACTAAACGTTCACACATAGAAGTGCATCGGAACTTCAGACGGGATGGAGGGCCGGTTGTGTCAGGTTTCATACAAAGTTAATAAGAAACAATAACTCCAAAAAAAGAGAAGTATAAGGAAAGCGTTTTTCAAAGGAGACTTCCTGGGGCACAGTTTTCCACTCACAATGTAGAGGATTCTGATGCACTGGTTCATTTCCTATAGAGCAGAGTTTCTCCTTTCAGATGACTGTTAATCAGTTGTCGCGGGAATGCAGTGCTAGCTCTCCCTGCGACTCCCCGGTGCAGGTTATTGCACCCGTGCTTAAGAATGCAATGAATATCGTTTTTCCTTTTCCTTCTGAGAAAGGCTTCGTCAAAACTGATGTGGCAGAATGTTTCAGGTTCAGTGAAACAGCAGTTTTTCCTGTCTTACCAGCTTTGTTTACCACATTGCTGTCGATTTTGAATTTCCTGATGAAAAATCTGATTTGAACTAGTGTGAAGTTTTCTGAAAAGGCCTGTCCAGAACTTGTGACTTAAAAGAAGCTTTTCTGTCCGTAATCCTTCTCTTTTGCAACCAAAACCTGTTTCAGGGACTGGGGATACTCCAGCACTGCTCAACTGCTCCTATGTCCAGTGGGAATCTATAGTGAGACATTCCCAACTGGCCTGCAAGATCCAGAGCATGCGAAGGATTTGCAAGGAACAGAAGTAGTTCCAAGGGAGCAGGACTGCACAGCTCCCTTGGGAAGACGAGTCAGGAGGCTGGCAATGACCCGAGAAATACCTAGTATTAGAAACTGTCTTTTGGGTGAGTATAGAATTTGCAGGAGGATGCTTATTGCTTTCTCTTTGGCAATGTTTGTACTTGACTGTTTTTTAGGGGGCTTACTAAGCATCGGTCCTTTCACCAGGCATAGAGAGCTCAGAGCAAATGTAAGAATCTCACATTTGCTTTCTATATTAATTTCTAGACTCTGTTGATTAAATTAAAGTCCATGGTAGAGCTCCTGTTTTTTTTCAGCAAGGTCAAGATCTCAGTATTTCATTTTCCTCAGAGTTTTGCTTAAATGTTGATTCAAGGAAAGGACTCTGCAGTTTTGTCTTGGAAGCCATAAGAAATTTTTTTTGCCCAATTAAAAAGAACAGATATTAAATGCTCATTTTCATAAATATAATGTAATGTTTATTACTTGATGAAACAACATTTTTACTACCAAAATAATGCATTTTGTACAATTTTATTGTCATAAGCGTAATAATTTAAGAGAGAGGAAAACCTCATTCCTCAGCATGGGTCCCATCTGATCTTTCACTAGCACACAAAACAGTTACGTGTCTCAGATGAGAATTTAGCAATAATTGTGACAGACGGACAATGGCCTAGTAATAAACAACTATTTCATCACTGAAGTGCATAAGGGAAATTTCTTTCAACTTTAGGAAAAAAAATCATTCAACCCAGATGGTTTAACTTCGAGAGCAATGAGTAGACAGGCTCCTAAAGAATGAATCTAGTTTAAAAGTTAGTTTCTCTGAGAACAACTCACCTGTTCAGCAATCTTTCCTAACATGCTGACATTTCATAATCAGGCTGAGTACTCGTGGACTGTGTATGAGTCTGTTCTTTTGCCTTTTTCTGTCTTCTTCTTGCTCCAAAAGAGTAATGAAAGAAGTTGTGTCTATAGCTTTGTTAGAAGCTCACTACAGCTCTGTAGCTGATCTACAAACATGCTGTCTAGCTTGGTTTGGTTTATGGGCAATGTAAGTCTAGTTATTTTAAGCAGAATTCTTGTGTGAAATCCTTTCTTCCTCCCTTGTCTTACAGAATATACTTTCAAATGACTATATCAAGCATTTCATCCCTAAGGAGAAGGGTTCACTGGAGAAAAGGCTGAAGGATTCAAGGCTGTTGTAGTCTGTTAGCTTTGGGATATAGTTCCCCCAGGTAACAGCTGAGATCCTTTGAGTCTTTTTAGTTGCTGCTAACAAAAAATAAATTATCACAGTATCACCTGTATTGAAGTGCTGTTAAACTTTTTTGACAAAGCATCTGAGAATTTTCATTATACTACTCTTGAAGGCAAGAGTCTGTTTTTCTGTCCTTGTTCTGTACTTGGGGGTATTGGTGGACAAAACTGAACATAAGACAGCAATGTGCACTTGCAGCCCAGAAAGCCAATTGTATCCCAGGCTGCATCAAAAGAAGCGTGGCCAGCAGGTTGAGGGAAATGATTCTCCTCCTCTGCTCTGCTCTCGTGAGACCCCACCTGGAGCACTGTGTTCAGTGCTGGGGCCCCCAGCAGAAGAAGGACATGGACCCATTGGAGTGATTCCAGAGGAGGGCCATGAAGATGATCAGACGGCTGGGGCACCTCTCCTATGAAGACAGGCTGAGGGAGTTGGGGTTGTTCAGCTTGGAGAAGAGAAGGCTCCAGGGAAACCTTACAGTGGCCTTCCAGTACCTACAGGAAAGATGGGGAGGGACTCTGTCAGGGATTGTAGTGATAGGACAAGGGGTAATGGCTGTAAAGTAAAAGAGGATGGATTTAGATTAGGTGTTAGGAGGAAATTCTTCACTGTGAGGGTGGTGAGGCACTGGCACAGGCTGCCCAGAGAAGCTGTGGATGCCCCACAGAGCGTTCAAGGCCAGGTTGGATGGGGCTTTGAGCAACCTGGTCTGGTGGGAGGTGTCCCTGCCCATGGCAGGGGGTTGGAACCAGGTGATTTGTAAGGTCCCTTCCAACCCAAACCATTCTGTGATTCTGTTAATATTAACAAAGAGCCTCTGCTTGTGTCAGATATTATTCCCTGGAAGAGCCTATAGGAAAAATAACACAGAGCATGCCTGGACTTCATTGTGATTGAAAGTGCTGCTGCCTTCAGACAACCTTTTCTTTGTCCATTCTCTTTGTCCATTACTCCCACAGGAGCTGTATTCTGGCATTTTTCTGAGAGGGAGGAACATCACTGTGTGAGGCTAACGTGCAGTCTGCTTCCAACTTTTCCCCCTCCCCAGAGGAAAGGCAAAGCAGGTATCAGTATTATTACCTCTGTTTTGGAGACAGGATATGGATACTGCGAAGTAAACTGGAGATGAAAAGTACTAAGTTGAAATGCACTGGGCTGTGCAGAGCTTTAGCATAGCTAAAGAGGATGCAATAATGTAGTAATGCCAGCACCCAATAATTGGTGTCACAGGCGCCTAAATTTACAGTGTTATACTGACATAGGTATATTAGCTGTTACCAATGCCATGACGAGGTGTACCTCTGAAGCTTTTAATTTAATCTCTTGGGCTTCTGTTTTATTTACTCTAGATCAATTATTTGCTCTTTTGATAGTTAGATCTCTAGCTGCACTACTTGCAATTAGCTCACAAAATCCTGTCTTTCTGACAACTAGATTGTACCATTTTGGTTGCTTATAATAAGGGACAATGAATTTACAAGAAGTACAGGCAGCTTAATGAGCATGTCACTATTATTATCCCCGTCAGAGATGCATTGCTACTTACTAGGTAAGTCTTTTGGGACCTAGTGCACCCTTGTAATCTTGAAATTTTCTCTGGTTCTCTCTGCCATGCTATTCCACCTCCAGACAGGCCATGTCAGAGACTTTCCCACTAGTTGCCCAGAAAGCTGTACAAAATCACCCTCACCTTCACGTATGGCTAGACATAGCAGGGCCGAGCCTGGCATCTTATTTCTGGGAAACTGCCTCTTAACTTTTGAAAATCCTTTCTTTTGTTGTACAGCTGCTAAATTGACAAGAGCAAAACAACAAAACAATGCTTCTCCCCCAAAAGCCAGCCCCCCAACAGCTGAGCAAAAGCCAATATTCTGATACTTCAAGTTTTCATTTTCTTTTTTCCCCCTAATCTATTGCAGGATTTTCATTTTGTTGCTGAAATTGGACACACAGATAATTATAGCTCTTGGTAGCTCATTAACAGCTCTGCCTTTAAATCAAAACATTTAAATAATGAGTTGGTCTAATTTCATTTCCCTGTTGACTGTCAACAATTGCTTTTCTCCCTCTCTTAATGAATGATTCTGTTCTTTAATTGCGAAACTAGTTCCCTAGCTAGTCCAAGAGGTCGATCTTTCATGATGGCGTTTATGCATGTTTATGCATTGTAGATTTTTTTATAAATCATTATTTTATGGTACCTGTATTCTTTATTCCACTGGAACCTTTATGGAACTGAAATTTTTATCTATACTTAAATATTTCCATGGATTTGTGTTCCATATGTTTACTGTGAAATGTATGCCAAATAGAGATAAGGAGTCCTATAACAACCTTTTAAAACTGTATCTGCAGTGAAACCATCAGAAACAGTCAATAGCAGTAAACATTGCAATATATAGGGATCACAGCTGTCACTAATAATCTGTATTTCAACTGATATGTAAACTACCTTTTCACAGACTCTGTTTTTTTTTTTCTAAGCTCACTCATTTCTGAAATCCCTCAAGACCTCTTTCTCTTAGTGAAATACCATCCTTTGATACACATTACTGAAGTGAGCAAAAAGATGGGGCAGAAGCTCAGCAGCCCTCCGTGTTTGGATGTCTCGGAATGTTGTGGGTCAGATACTTTGGGTTTGCCTCCTCTGACCGAGGCTGCCAGGAATACAGACCATGCTCCAGTAAATCTTGCTGCAAGAGCTAGGGATGTTATGGCTCCCCATCGTCTGCCTGCCTCACTTCTGAAAATTATTACTTGTGTCACTGAAGGGGCAAAAGGTTGTGCCTGAGCCATTTCAAGTTGTCTTTTCAGTGTCTAAACTTAAGCTATAGGTGATTGTGAGTTTGACCTGAAACAGTGGGCTACGAATAGTAGCAGCTAAGATGCAATTACTCTCCTGCTGCCTTTGCTGGAAGAGCGGTGCGTGCACAGCTACTGCAGGGAGCGCAGCTGTAGCAGCCCAGTGTTGGTGCTCATCTGCCACCACACAGAACTGATCTCTGTTGCCAAGTTCTGCCAACATGGCAAAGTTGTGGGGAGAAATGGCCTCTGCTCTACTTAGCATGGCTGTGCTTTCAAAACTCTTGATGTCAGTGCAGCTTTGCTGAATGCAGAGCATTTCCGTCAGTTTAACTGTAAGGTGATGTATCAGAGCTGGCAGGAAGCACATATTTCCTCTCCATTAGGAGGAACTTCATGGATAGAGCTGTCTTGGAGTCTCTTGTGTAGTCATCTGTACTTTCAAGAGGCGATGGTATGCTCTTCAGCAGGTTGCAGAGAACCAGCAGGATCCCACCCAGGATGTTGTTCATGAAGCACTAGGAACATTTTTTCCAAACCTCTACCAGTGCCAAATGCAGCTCTAAGTGGTAGGTCTTCCAGGCTTCTCTGGTTTGTGCAAAAGAAATATAGTGATAGTTTTATGCTTTGTGCTACCCATTGCTGTTTAAAGAGTGAGGCATGGGTATGCCTGGGCTATGTGATATCCAGGGTCCTCGGTGGAGCTGCTCTGATCATCAGTCCCACCTGCAGCATTTACTAATACCAGACAAGCAAAACCTCTGTAATTTAGAGATACTTTGCTGTCCTCTGCTCTTTCTCTTTGGTTCTTCATGAACTATAGTTCTGCTGAATTTGATGTACAGCTTTAACTACTATAGCTAATATAATTGAAAAAAGGCTAATAGTATCACATTCCTTGAAGTGGTTTCCTGGATTAGTGGAGAGTGCTTTATCTTGTTACACTATTTCAGGAAACTTTGGAGAGTGGTTAAATACCTGCTATCATACTTCCCTCAGAGACAGCAGCAGCTTTTATTTACATTTCTCAATTCTTAGTGCTTTTGATGGGAAGGAGGGGTTATTTTTTGGTAACAGCTATTGTAAACCCTTTAGAGACATCAAGGCTTCAATAAGGCATGAGATCTAATAAGATCTAACGAAGAAAACATTTTGAACTGTTTCCCATGACATGCTGTACAAGCCGGTCTGCTGTAGCTTTGCAGAATTACATTTTCATAGGTTAAGCAAAACCCGCAAAATGTTACTGGCACATTAAACTTTACACTGGCATTTCTTTGAAAAATTATGAGGTGTAAATTCTTCGTGCATTTTGTTAGTTTTATTAGCACTGAAAGCTGCAGTGGTATAACTCTGGCCAATGTGATGGGGCAGGTACAAGTTGGTGCAGAATGGTTTCCAAATGTTCAATGCTCAGGCTAAAAGGCACTTAACAAAAGGATAATAACTGGAGAATGCAAATGTTTGGCCAAAGTATTTTTAGTTGTTCATATAATACACCGTTGACCTTCTTTTGAAAATTCTATGTGCAAATGCTGAATATCAGGCTCAGTTAGGTTGGGCTGGTTTGTACTTTGAGTCCTAAATTCTTACTGAAGGGCCTGGTGAAGGAGAACGTAACTATTCCTTACACCTACTTGTGCAAGATCAAGTGGAAGTCAGAAAGGAGGACTTCTGTTCTGTGGCGCGTTCTCCTTCACAAAGGTACAGCTGTCTCACATCAAAGGAGAGTAAATAGCGCTGCCCAGATAATCTGACCTGTGTGCACAAACCACCTGTGAGTGTGGTGTGAAAGGAAGTTTTTCCAGGGGTAGAAAAAGGAGGTAGAGATACAGAAAGACGGGGATACTGTTGTGTCTAAAACCTGATCTCCCTAAAACTATGAGAAAATCTTTGAGAAGAATTGTTTATACCTACTAGAGGGAGGAAACAGTAAGAGAATGAAAATTAAAAAAAAGAAAAAAGGAATAATTTGTCCCTCTATCAGGATTAGCAAATAAATATTTCTCTTATGTTAGACTGACCTTCATAATTGTTAACTTTCCATGTAGTTCATCATTTAGGGATAGTCATTAGGCTGAGACTTTAAAAACATTCTTCTTTAAAAGAAAATCAACCCCCCAAACAAATTCTTACCACAATCTTTGAGACCTTTTATAGGTATGTAATACAGAAGGGAAAAATGTCTGTGCTTCCACAACTACTATAGCAAAGATTTTATTTTTAACACAGTATTTGTCTTTGTACAGCTCTAAGGGATGGAGGGTTTTAAATGCTGAGCCCCTTAGAATTCAGTGGACTCATAAATATTTCTGCAATTCAAAGTCTTGTAAAGAAAATTGCTTACATCTGATCAGTTCTAAAATGAGTAAAATGAGGGAAGAACTTTTGAGAATAGCTGACTAAGAAGTAATGGAGTCTGGTAAGTTAATACATTGAGAATGCAGCTTGAAATCATGCCTAAAGAAATGCAGCAACTTTTACTTCAACTTTCCATTCTCTTTGCTCCTTATTATGTTGTTGAGTGTCATTTGCTGCCTGGACGTGGTTCTGGGCAACTGGCTGTAGGTGGCCCTGCTTGAGCACGGGGGCCGGACAAGATGGCCTCCGGGGGTCCCTTCCAACCTCAGTCCTTCTGTGATTTAATCCAGTGTCCAATAACACTTCCCCAGTTCTGTCACCAGAGCTCTCCTCTTAGCTTTCATCACGTTTAAGTGATGATTAGTCCAGGCTTCTGGTACTCAAAGACATTTTCTGTCTTACTTTCCCCTTCCATAGGTGGCTCTGGTTTCTTCTCAGAGCTGGGTTCTGGGTTTTTCTGTCACTATTCACTATGTGTTTTCCTCTCTCAATCAAACCAGTTGCCTAGTGTATTAAGAAAGAAAATGTCAGCCGGCCTGAGTGCAGTTCACTGAAACTGGTCTTCAGCTTTTTTTTTTTTTCTTACTTACTTCAAGCCTTTGTTGATTCTTCTTCTTTTTTCATTTCCTTTCTTTATTCTTTTTGGATTCTCATCTGTGACTCACACATGAGAATAAGTTAACAATCTTGCTCAGCCTTACTTTGCACATCTTACTTGTTCTGTCCCAACTACTCCAGAGATTTCTCATTCGCTACTATCCCGCTATTATATCTGTAGCTGTTGAAACAGGAGCAGTAGTCTTGGCAGCTGTGCTTGCTGAAAGCAAGCTGAAATGGGAACGTGGAGCTGAAAGAGGGAATGGTTGGTATATGAGGAGGTAGGTTTCGGTAGGCCTGTTTGTCCAAATACTGACAATGTACAGAGGCGATGACCTTTCTCTGATTTAACAGAGGGTAAGATTGCTCCTTTATTGTTGGGTACATAGATTGTGATTGAACTCTTCAGACCTGACCTGGGCCTTTGGCCATATGACATTCATTAATTTTAATAGGAGTTAACTCCCATAAACTCATCCCATCTCTTTAGGGTTAAGTTTTCCCTTTGGTTACATCCATATAATGTCATTGTCAAGTTCCTAAAGTATTGTGAAAATGAGAGAATTATGTATCCAAGGACAGATTTTTGTTTGAAGACTGTGGCTCTAGATGAAAATGGTCCTTAACTGCAAGTGAGCAGTAGTGTACTGCATAATATCTTTAATTTACTGATAGAGGTAAATTTGCTTGACCGAAAACAGAGATCCAAGTTAAAGTACATCTGTGTAGTTGCTGTTTAAGACAAGAAAATATGTTACCATATTTCATTCTTTCTTTCCTGTACAAAAGCAGAGGGATCATTTTCCAAAGTGAGAAAAAAACAAAACAAAACAATGTACAAACCTGTCTGTGCAATCACTGTAATGATGTTGCTGTGACTTGTATTTAACTCAGACATTTTCTAGAGACCTTGCAGAACTTCATTTATCTTAAGTGTTTCCTTTTTCCTCTTAAGGAAAACAAATTAATGTATAAAAGGATACCATCAAGAAAGTAAGTCTTGATTTGAATTCAATTAAATGTCAGCTTGTCATACATTAAGTAGCACTGTGGGAGGACTGCTCTGTTGTGAAGTTAAAATAGCTCACTGGTAAGGAATATTTACAGAGAGATTAAAATATTACCTGGGATTTAAACATGGTTATAAACTGGTCTCTTGGTACCTTCTCCAAATTATTTCCTCCAGCAACTGTATTAATTCCTACAAATTTCATTCAAATTACTAAAATCAGTATCTTCACAGAAATATGGATCACCCTGGCCTAAATAAAAATGTGTTTACTTTTTCCAGTTTCAAAATTGGATATTCAGCTTTTCAAACCTTTGGGATATTGGAAACCAGTGAGAATCTCAGGAGTCATCCAAAGTGTTGCCCCAAAATCTATCTGTAACTAAAACATAGCTAAATAGAAAGGGAAATGGAACAAACTCTTATATGTGTCTGGCACATAAAAGCATACTTAAGCCAGTTTATGTGAGCAAACACAGACACTGACTTCAGTGGTTGGAAAAATAGATGTAGCAAAAAGCTAAACAGACCAGAATGTGTTGGGGCTATTTTGTGTTGTATGTAGGATTACAGTGAGATCCTGGATGGAGCTGTTGCATATCACGGCAAATACTTTATTATAAGAAGTCATAATCAGTATCACAAGCATGGATAGATGTATCTAATATATAGATAGGAAGTATAGATGTCTTACAATGCCTAAGAAAAGATGTCTACCAAAACCAGGATGTTTGTTTCACTGTATTTTTTGTTGGTGAGTCAACATTCTTTCTATTCTCTCAAGCTGTATTCTGAGACCGTATCCATACCTTAACATCAGACTCTACTTGTTCTTGCAGAAGAAAATCCCTTCATTTAAGTATGAACAAGACCACATTAACTTTGTGCAAACTAACTGTTGTAGTATTTTTTCTGGGAATGAATGCTGAATGGGATACGTAGTGCAATGGGGAAGTGCTGCAATGCTTGAGACCATGTTACTCTTAGATGTTACTGGAGGAATTAGGAAATACATGTAATCAATTTTCAGCTTCTTAAACAAATGCCCTGCTTCATCACAAAAGACATGTAAGCTTTGCACCTTGATTTGTGCAATGTTGCTTAGAGATACTGTAAAACGTGTCAGGAAAGAAAAGTCCTTGAATTTCTTCTGCTTCAGTTGCGAGTCTATTAATAGAATGGGCAGAGAATTGTAATGCTTCATTGCTTTTGGCTGATGGAGGGGAATACAAGGACCTTCCTACTTTCAAAGTGGCTTTGAAATAGTATTACCAGCAACAAGGCATCAGAGGAGTTCAGCACTGTGAAGTAAAAATGGCATTTTAAAAAAAATAGAAAAATGCAATTTTCTCCTTACTTTTACTTTATCAGCAGGAAACTCAGATAACGCTCTCTGTCATTTCCCTCCACATCTTCTGCAGCTTTAAATGAATGGGTTCATAAAGATATACCAATAAACATAAAATTTAATAGTAAAAGCTTTCTGGTAATCATCTGATTAAAGTGGACAGTGCCCGACCCTGTAGAATGATCATGATCAGCTACTAGTCTAGTGACTAGGAATAAACAGCTGATTATATGATTACAGAAGGCTTCAAAGATTTCATAGCAGCTGAATCCCCAGCCTGTCTGAAATGTTTGGCCTGACCTTGTATGAGATATTATACAGTGCCATTCCTGTGGGCTGCTAAGGTCCTGCAGTTTTCCATTAAGCTAAATGAGAAAGTCTTGGCCATCACAATTTGCACCACTGGGTCCATTATCTTTTGCCCTACAGGTGATTTGCTATGTGCTTTATTACAGAAGACAGAATAGTTGAGAGAGTATTGTCCTGCGGACAGCAGTGTCAAATCTTATCCGGGTATGGGGATGACAATACTTTCCAAGTTATGCAGCAGATAGCGTTGTATGATCCCCATTAATTTTGGTAGGAAGTATGTAATTTAATATTCGCAACTGAATAGAATAGAATGATTTTATTGATGAAACAAAGCATAAAAATGTATACAGACATTTTAGTGGCTTTAGCACAATGTCTTTGACCCTAGAAGACAAAAGCAGGTCTGTCTTAACTAGTCATATAGCTAAAATCTAATGGCATGTGCTGGTGGATTAAAATGTTCACGCAAGTGTAGCCGATATATTAAAATGGTTACAACGGTAGAGAATTCCTCAGAGCATATCTAAAGAGCATTTCAAATCGCAGACTTCTTTTCTTGTGACAGGTGCTGAACATCTCAGTATTCACTGATGAACTTCTGCCCTGTGAAAAAAGCTGACGTTACCAGCCTCGTGTAGCTCTCTTTGGCTTAATTCTGTGCGTTTGTGTGGCAACAACAGGGCTGAGAGCAGGCAAGGTGAGGAGGGTCTGTTAGCTCATCTCCTCAGCAGCCAGCAGGGGAAGCTGCTGCATTGGTTTTCAGCGTGACTCACAAAAATAAATGCTAGTTATTTTTAAGTTCACAGATGAAAAGGTGGGGTTATCTTAAAATGAGAAAGAGAATATGTACGTCTGTGTGAAGAAGATTCTGTCAGACTGTGCTCAGGATAACTAAACTACTCGCAAGTGAGAAAGCGAGGAATGAGTGGTGCACAGTGTTAGAAGCAGGTGCTATTTAGTGTCCAAATTTAGTATGTCCTGTATATTTACTTAGACTGTTAAATACAAGAGACTTCGAAAGTTGTCTTTATATAGATTCAGTGGTGTAAGCAGTTGTTAGGTGGCTGTAGTCCTTGCTGTGTGTACAAAAGAAAAGTGTCTCTGCGGAAGAGGTGCTGGACTGGACCAAGCCCGGGTTCTGTTCACAGGCTCGTCACGGCAAGTGTTAGAAAGTCATTTGGGTTCCATTCAAAATATTTTTCTTAAAATTCATCTTTAGACAACGCTGCAATGCTTCGACCTTCACATCTATTTCTTCATATTAAAAAGATGTCTGTAAGGATGGCCAAAAAGCTGCATTTCTCCAACCAGGCTGAAGTAAAAACAGTCTTAGCACGTAATTTTACTTTATCCTTAAAAAGTAATTGGGACCTTATGCGACTTCCAAGTTACAAGCACAAATAACATGAAATTGATTATTAAAGAGAGCTGGAGAGCAAGAAATTTTTGTCACATTTGTCAGTTGAGTTTGGACTAACTGCATATATGATCCCGTAAGAAATACTCAAACTATTAGTACATCTCTTTTGTCAGGTCCTACCAGGACAGAATTTGTATGAGTGTCATCACACTGGTAAACCAGGAATATTCCCTTCATGCCTTATTAATAATAGATGTGTCAGTGTGGTAGAAAAGAGGTTTTAATTGGGCCTGTATAGAAGCTCTGCAATTAAATGGCCATTGTCAGTTCTAGTGTGAGCCTTGCCTTGTTAATGATCCACGAAGAAAGTTTTCTCATGAAATCTAATCCTCTTGGTTTTGTCCTAAGAATACACTCTTAATTCTAATTTAATTCTAACCCTCACCTTTCTGTTGGCATAAAAGTCCCTCAAGTAGAAGGGACCTGAATGAAAATTATTATTTTATCTGTAGAAAATTTACTAGTTTACAACTGACTCTTTCCTGTCCTTAGTTTCAAGCAAGTGGATTTTGTTCTCCAAAGAGAAGTTTGTTTTAAAGAAGCTTATAGATGAATAGTGGGGATTTACTTGTGGCTCTGACCAAACTAATACATTTCTGTAGCAAATAACAAGTGAAATGTATTTAGAGGTTATGATGCTCTTTACCATACGTGGCACATGTGCATACATATTTATAAGTTCGGTTCTACCCTGCTAGCAACTAAGGGAAGGACCACAATTTCTCCCTTAAGGTGACAGAATCAGTTGGTAATTTAGGAGTAGTAAAGGGAAATTCCTACCCCATATGCAGTTATGTTACAGGGCATTATAAGAATAAAGGTGATTTGTGTTACTCTTTTCAAGGAGGTTAAACTTTACTTTAGAAACCATTTCAACATATATTTCAAATCTAATAAGGATGTTTCCAGAGGAGTCAAGACCCCCAGAAGTACTGCTGTAGAAAGCTTAAACATTTAATTTGTCTGTTGGGGAAAGCTTTACCAAAAAGGCTGAAAAACAAACCAGAAAAGTTCAACTGGTACAGCTTGAGAGAGTTGACTTGGTACCTATTGCATCTGTTATCATCTAAGCTGTTTGCTCTTGTTCAAATAGCTAATGCAATGCTGGGAGCAGGTCAAGACTAGATGCAGGATGGTGGCAAGGATTTCTCCCCAGGAAAATATGGATACCGTTGTTGGGACATGGAGTTGTGGGCTGGACACCTCAAAAATGTTGAGGCTTCAGAATTAAAAACAACTCTATAGGAACCAAAGTTATGGGAAAAATTCTTTCATGCAAGCTATTTAGGAGATTCCCTTTAGAGAAGTGACCAAGAGCTATGACTTGATTACAACCCATAAGCACCTTTAATGGAAGAAAGATTTTTGACAGTTTATGTCTCTAAATTTAGCAAGGAGTAGCACATAAGAATGAAACCTCAAGGTCATATAAACCTTGGTAAATTCATGGTAAAAATAAGGGGCACACAATGTCTTAAACTGTGCATGCCCCGCAAGATATCGCAGTTCCCAGCTTTAAGTTGTCCCATAAACTTCTCAGAATTTTTCTGCCAGTCATTTTGGTTTTGACAGTGGTGTTTTAGATCAGTAGAGCTTAATCTATTTTAGACAGAAACTCAGAGGAGTAGAGTAATACATTCCTTCTGGTCTTAAGAATGTCTTGAGTGTAACAGTATGCCTAGTAAGAATATTAGCATTAGCCAAATTATGTTTAGAAACAATCCTGCATTAACGCCATACAAATATTCCTGTTTCTCCATACTGCAACGCAAACTGGTATTCCTTTTCTATCAGCCACATTGTAAAAAACTTCCAGTCTCCCTTCCAATATTAATCGTCTTTCCATTACCTTTCTAATGAACTATCCGTCTAAAACCTCCAATACACATACAGAAGTGCCAGGTCACTTACTTGGATGGTTTCAGAAAAACATACAGAAGTATTGCTCTGGATTCCCTTCTTTTTTCGCTTCTACATTTTACCATATTTTATTTATGACTACCATTTGCACTCCAAAGCCAACTACTTACATCCATCTCGTACTGCTTACAGGAATATATTAGCCTTTCCTGTTCTACCTCAGCATTTGTCTGTTTTCTCCATGTTCTTCTTTTTACTTCTTGTGTAACACACTACAAGTGAAAGATCTCCAGCATATGAAAATGTTGAAGTACTCAGGTACCCGTTATATTTAGAAAAAAAATGGTTTTCACGTACCCTTAAATAATTCTTTTCCTGTTATTTTTTTTTTTTCCTTTCTACTTTTTTTTTTTTTTAAGTAGGGGAAGCCACCACCTGTTTCAGAGGAATGCTGAAGGTGGTTTATAAAACATCGTACATGCAGTCAAGTCAGGTTCACAGAATCATTTAGGTTGGAAGAGACCTCCAAGATCACCTAGTCCAACCTAGTCACAACCTAACACTACCAAGTCCTCCACTAAACCATATCACTAAGCTCTACATCTACATGTCTTTTGAATACCTCCAGGGATGATGACTCCACCACTTCCCTGGGCAGCCTGTTCCAA
>VXAA01006405.1:2284664-2326605 GCA_013399115.1 Anseranas semipalmata
TCCTGCAGAGCCTTCCTACCCTCGAGCAGATCAACACATGCACCCAGCTTGGTGTCATCTGCAAACTTGCTGAGGGTGCACTCGATCCCTTCATCCAGATCGTTGATAAAGATATTGAAGAGAACTGGCCCTAATACTGAGCCCTGGGGGACACCACTAGTGACCGGCCTCCAACAGGATTTAACTCCATTCACCACGACTCTCTGGGCCCGGCCACCCAGCCAGTTTCTCACCCATCGAAGCGTACGCCAGTCCAAGCCATGAGCAGCCAGTTTCTTCAGGAGAATGCTGTGGGAAACGGTGTCAAAAGCCTTACTGAAGTCAAGGTAGGCCACATCCCCAGCCTTTCCCTCGTCCACTAAGCGCGTCACTCGGTCATAGAAGGAGATGAGGTTCGTCAAGCAGGACCTGCCTTTTATAAAGGCAGGTTAAGTATGCATAAGGGCAGGTTAAGTATGCATCCTTTCTTCTTCACAACATTCAGCAGTTCTCCACCATCTGACTCTTTCAACAGGAAGTTTTTATTAGAAGAAATTTTTAAACTCCTTTTAAATAAATGGTGAATAGTTCTATTTACAGAGTAAATGTTTAGCCAAAGGCTGGAAGCTTTAAGCAGTAAGAAGCAGCAAGAAATTTTCCTCTGGAGCAAGAAGGCCAAATGTCTCACAGGGAGGGAAAAGAAAGTAATTTCAGAAAAGGTAGTGCTCAAAGAAACTTGAACTTTTCTGCTAAGTTTGAGCATTTCATACTTGTAGGTTTCTTTAAAGAGCCTCAAATTCTTACCATTTGACTAATGTAATTGATCCCAGCTATGCCTCTGGATTTGTTCCTATAGACTCGATTTGGAAGAATCACATGACTACAAGCAGGACTGAACCCAGAGTCAGTAAATAACAGATGGTAAAATAGCCAAATACATTTGTAAACAGATCCCTAGGCTAAATCTCTGCATCAACAGCTGGAAGAGGGTATTCAATATGTTTAGTGTCTTTTTCTGTGTGGATACCAACTGCTGCTGGCCGTTTGCTGTGTTTACTGAATACCGGGAAGAACCTTGATGCATATGAGGTTTCATATATATATTTTAGCTTTTCATATGTAGCAGATGTTGTCTGAAAACAAAATGCAAAAATCAAGTAGACTAAAAACTTCTTCAATAAATTGTAATATAATTTAAATGAGAAAATTTACATTAGATATCTTCTCAGGATAATTATGAAACTATTACCTAATAATGAAGCTTCCAAGCTTTTTCTAACAGATGGTCAGAAAACTGAAATATATTGGATCATAGATAATCGGCAAATTTAATATGCAGGATAAATGCAGCAATCTATCATCCTTCTATAACCCACTGTAACATAATGTGCTTGCTATAACTCCAAGATCAGAGGAACATTCCAGGGGCTCTTATCTAATAAAGGAGTGTTACAGGGCTTCACTACATTTCAGAAGGTTGTCTAAACTTGTAGCTTTACAGCAGCTACATTTTTCACTTACCCTGTACTTAGTTATATCACCTTAAAAACAGCCTTAACACAACTTCAGGGCTCATTATGTTTCACATCCAATTACTGTAGGAGTACAAATTACTTGCTGTAGGTTGTCATTCTAGACAATGATAGCTACTTCTTGCTTTATGTGAACTTAATGTTAACTCCTTTTTAAAATGCTAAATAAAAAGTAGGAGTATATATCATAATAGCCAAATAAAATGCATAAGGTCATATAGGTGTATACCAAAGTCATTTTCAGAATCTGCTACTCACTCATCACCTCATACGAATGAGGAGTTACAAATATTAACTGCCTATAAATAAGAATTATTTGAGCCAACTTCTGAGTCATGTTACATTCCTACTCTGTACCAAGGTGAAGTCAATGTGATAATGTGATTCTTTTACCTCCTGTATGTTACCTCCTGTCTTGATTTGATGTGATTTATACTTGTTATAAGTAAAAAGCAGTTTGAATTTCAATGTCTGATTCTGTACTTCAAAGCTGACAGTAGTAGTGTGTGAGTGAAGACTGCAATACGTTACAACTTAATGAGCAACTGCTCTTACTCTGAATCATACTAAGAACCATAGAAGGCATAAACTGACATGAAGAAAGGTGAAAATAATCAAACTAAAGGTCTTTGATTCAATATCAGTAACATTTCTAAGAGGAGGTTAAAAGTACCTTTTCATTTGTTTTATTTTCATCTTTACATTTTGGTCATTTTAAAAAAGATCAGGTTTTCCTAGCTCAGCAGTATAGTTTAACAGTAACTACACAGTGTCACCCCCCAAAAACTAAATAGCTTAGTCAGGAGGGCTGACTTTATGTTGCCGGAAGGCATGCCATCTATTTCAGTGGCAGTTTCTGATGCAGAAGTGAAAAAATCACAACTTTGACAGAGAAATCTAAGCTTAGAACCTCAGTTGAGCTTATAGTTTCAGCACTAATCATGTGAGCTGTTAAATATTACAAAACATCCAACCAAATTACTTTTGGCCTTATTGTGACAGGATCACATATAGTTGTACAGTGGGATCTTCACAAGCAATGAGGACTAATTCTGCGTGTGAATAAAGAAGAGAGAGTGTATACAGGAAAACATAACAGTCTATGTAAATCAACCCTATGTAAAGATGATTTACCATTTCCAAAGGTTTATTTTCCTGTACAACATAGTGAGAAATCTCAGCATAGTCCTTAGTGAATCTCTTGCATATACTGATAAATCTTCAGGCCTACACTTCAGAACTTCAGAATGCTTTAAATCAGAAGTAGATCATATATAAGGGTCATGATCTTCACAGGATTTTCCATTTTGGGTTATCTTCAATCCCTAATATTAAGTGAGTGTATTTTTAAATGGGGGAAAAAAAAACACACACAAAATAATTCTGCTTTTTGGCATCTCCCAAATTTTCCAATTAGTAGCTTGTGCAAACTGTTTTTTGTTTCCTTAGTCAGGCAGAGAAAAAAATAGTATGTTTCATACAGGGGGAAGGTGTTTGGTTTGTTATGGTCAGCTAAAAATGATTGTATAGGGTAATTTCTATTATTTTTTATTGTCCCCAGTGAGTCTAGTGAAGATCAAGGCTGTGTTTTATTATAGACTATAGATACATGAAATAAGAAATTCTTGGCTCTAAAAAAATGGACACATTAAATAAAAATTGTAAAGCAGCAGAAGGGATTGCCTGTGCTGAATATACCAGTATGGGGTAATTGGATTCTGGGAAGATTAACATCTTAATCAGAGTCACTGTGGTGACTCTAACAGAGCTCTAGACAGAAGCCCTGGCATTAGTGTCTGTCTGCAGACCTCTTCCCACATGTGCAGTGGCCGTAGGTAGAGAATCATAGAATCACGGAACAGCCCAAGTTGGAAGGGACCCTGGAAGATCACCAGGTCCAACCTTTTGTGGGAAAAGGGAGCCTTATCTAGCACGCTGTCCAACTGCAGCTTGAAAACCTCCAGTGATGGGAATTCCACCATGTCCCTGGGGAGGTTGTTTTAGTGATTGATTGTTGTCACTGTAAAAAAAAAAATTCTCCTGGTGTGGCTTGTACTCCTTGTCTTTTGTCTTCTCCATATGGCTCCTTGTGAAGATAGAACCTCTGTCTTCTTTTACCCACCCTTTAAGTATGAGAATGCTGTGGTGATGTCTCACCTGAGCCTTCTCCAGTATGGAAAAACCTATCTCCTTCAGTCATTCCTCATAAGGTAGGTTCTCCATCCCTTTAATCATCTTTGTGGCCCTCCTTTGGACCCTCTCCAGTCTGTCCATGTCTTTTTTGAATTGTGGGGACCAGACCTGGCCATGGTATTCCAGGTGTGGCCGGACAAGCACCGAGTAGAGTGGGATGATCACATGTGGTGATCACACGTGGGATGATCTCTGCTGGTAATGCCCCTGCGGATGCAGCCCAGGATTGGATTTGCCTGCAGATTTGAAATTTCACCCATTGTTTGAATTGTATTTTGCAGAAACTATGGAAACAATGGTGTAAAAAAAGTAATTTTTGCCTTAACGTCTAAGTTTTTTTCCAAGCCTAAGATTCCTCAACTTCTAGACAGCAGACTAATATGTAGATGATGATACATTTTTCATTATACATATGTGAAGTCAGAGAGCTAGTGAAGTAAGGCAAGAGGATACATTATAATTAGTATCAGGGAAGAACCTTTTGATGTAGTTTTATTAATCAGAGGATTTTTTTATTATTGGTATCAAGTAAAATTATCCTTTGAGTGTTTTGCACCACTTCCTAGACAACAGTGCTTAGTTTGTCATCATATGCAAACCTAGGGATAAAAAGTAAGGAACTCATTATCATTGAAAATGTTAAATATTTAACCTCTTCTATTCTGATTGTTTCAGCTCTTTAAAATAATTTAAAAGTAGGTTGATTTTTTTTTTGTATATTTGCTTCCTATTTTGAAGAGTTATTTCCAGTCGTGACAACTTATTTCATTATGCAAAGGGTGTGTGAAGGAAGCAACAATGTATTAAACTGTAAAGGCACCTAAATGTCATGCAATCATAAATATTTTTTTGCTCCTGGTTATTTAAGACATGGATCTACAACTAGATCCCTCTATAGTGACAGTTAGCATAAATCCGCTATAATAAACGTGATAGCCTCCTAATTGATGTCAGTTCAGCATTTATATTTCTATTGCTTTCCAACTTTTCATCAAGGTGCATTTGTCATTTAATTAAATAAGGAGTAATAAATCAAAGTATGAGGTTACTTTTCTTCTCTTGATTTATGGTTCTTCAGCTGAATTAGCAAGCAGAAAGCTTAAAAGTAGATTGCAGTTCAGTCTAGACTTAGGGGATGGCCAAATCTTTGTACAATCAAATCTCCATTGACTTCCGTAATGGTTTCAGTTGTTTTAAAATTTAATCTGTATGTCTGATGTTGCAAAGGAGTAGAATAATAGGATGGAAATAGTAGTTATTTGCAATTTTACAAGAACATATCTGATAAAGAAGTCCCTCTACCTAATTTCCAGTACATACAAAACCCAGAAGATAGTATTTAAGATGGTAGGAATCATTTAATTTTTTCCATTTAAAACAACCTGCAGAGGTTTTATACAACATATCTATAGGCCCAGCTGAATATGTAATTGTAAAAGAGATACTCGGAGACTTGATTCTCTTTAACCAAAATACATGATTATCAGCTGGCAAGATTTTACAATTTAATATTGCAAAGAGGCAAAGACTGTAAATAATTTTATTTGCGTGGGTGTTAAGTTTAAGTAATGAGTCGTGGTGCCTGACATAAGGCGGTGTATGGATACTGAAAATTTTAATGTCATTTTAGACTTATGTTTTGCGTAGGAGGAAGAAATGGGAGCCTTTTTGTGAAAATGAATGTTGGTTTGATACAGTCACTGAGAAAATCCCTCATTAGAGTTACTATTAAATGTGAGTGGCCAGGTTGCGTTACTCTGGGCTCTTCGCTGAAGTGAAGATGATGCTCACCGTTACGAATGCCATGCTGTGAGGGTTCCCCTGATTCTTTTGAAGCCACTACCTCAGCTTCTTACAACATTTCAAACCATCAGCAGTGGCAAAACCAAAATGTGCTGCTGCTTTTTGTTTCTTACAGTTTGAACCTATGGCCAGTTGTTAAAAGGTTTGCCGTGGCCTTCAGTGCTTTCACGCCTGCTTTTCCCTGTGTATCATTAAGGATGATGAATGTAGTGCAGGTCATTTAATGCTGTTACTGAATTTGCATAGAAAATGGAGTTCAGTTCCTCTAGCTGTAGCAGCAGAGGCAAACGCGTTGAGTGGCAGGATGGGCTGAGCACTGCGGAGGCGAGCTTGCTGTGCCTGCTGTAGGCAGGGTTTGGGAAGGGGAGGGGAGGGAGGTAGCAAAGGCTGACAGTTTGTATGAACTGACAGAATAATATCTGAGGAATGGAAGTACAGAATGGCATTTAAATTAGAGAATAAACTGCATATTCAGGTACGTAGTATGTACTCATTTGTGCATCTAAAAGCAAGCGTTAAGTGTTCAGCTAACACGGGAGGAGGCACTTAGGCTATTTACAGGTAGGCATGTGGAAACTGGCCTTTTGTTGGAGAAGCACTACCTTCTCCAAGTCAAGTAGCACTGTGAAATTAATGTAAAATCTGAAACACCTTCCTCTGTATGTGTATGAAGAGAGAAAGTATATGTAACTGCATGCACCCATGTTTTACCTGATAATCTAAAAAGTGTATGACATATTCTCATTATTTGAGTTGTTTGTTGTTTTTTTTTTAAATCATGACTGTAAATTTTGTATTGAACACTTTTTGTATTGAAATTCCAAAATATTTTGGTTCATATTAATTTAAACACTTCAGGTTGCCTTTGGTACTGTGCTGTTGAAAACGTCTGTGTAGCTCAATGCTCAAATCAGTACTTTAATAAATGCTTATTTCCTATTATATAATGTTAATATGGGTAAGTGAAAATACAGCATTTACCTACTTCTAATACAAGAATTTTCTTTTTGCCCCTTTCTTCCACAGAACCTTTCAATACTAAGGAAATTGCGTTCTTTCCACAAAACGGTACCTTGAAGACATTTCTTTGTCTGCTCTTAAAACTTTGGATCCTTCATTGTTCAAGAAGAAAGTTACTCATAATCCTTTTTCATATTATGCAATATGAAATTGTGCAGAAGTCTTAAACTTCATATAAGAATGATCTCAAGAATCAGCATTTCTTTAATAAATACTCCTTCATGATTTACCATATATTGACATTGAAGGCTAAAAAATCAAAAAGTTCTCTTTTTCTCTCAGTCAGAATGCCTCTGTGAACTGCTGGAGATACTAATATCCTTCTGTGCATCCTTAAATAGCTGTGACTATAAAAAATACATGGACTAGTCCTCTAGGTAATTTGTAGCAGATAGTAAAGGGCACTTCAACAGCAGCCATATGTCAGCACTTAGAAAATCTCTTCTTGATGTTTTTTAATACAAAAGCGTGCATTTAGGTGTTTATTTTGTTTAATACTAAGCTTTAAAAGCAGCGATACTAAAATCGTAGTGTTTCTATTAAATTATTTAGATGAATGCCATTGAGTTCAGAAGTAGATTTTCAAAAAAACATGTCAAAAAGTACAGTTATATAAAAAAAGAAAGGAATTCGTCCCATTTTCTCACAACATCATCTTATTTCATTTTTTGTGTTTTGTCTTTTTTATGGATCTGTGCTTGAAGCAAGTGTGAACTGTAATTAGCTAATTAAGATTCTAAGGCTCAAATATTATCGACCTTTTCTTCTTTGTAGTACTGGTCAGCAAGCATAAAATACTTGTCTTCTCCTCATTTACTTGGGGCTCTCCAGGGCGTGACTTCTAATTGCATTCTCAGAAATTATCACCCCTAGTAATTTGAATATAGGGCACATAGCATTCCTTCCTCCTTGCAAGGCGTTTGCTGAGCTAGCGACAGAAAGACAACGAACGAGGAAGGTTTGTGAATGGGTACTAAATGCATAGGGATACAGGTTTGTATCTGTATAGACAAACTTACTCGTCTATAGCTCTGTGCAGGGGAGGAAAACTGCATTAAGTGTTCCTGATAATTTTGGAGGCATGCAACCTTTTCATAAACAAAGCAACCAAACCTGCCCCTCTACCCCCGACCAATCCTCAAGCTATGTATCAGAAACAGAGCAGAGACACAGACAGATGTTTTTCTCCCTGTACAGATCACATTTAAGGAAACACTTCCATTCAGACTACTTCATTTGCATTTTTTAAAAACGACATTAAAATCAAGTATTATGTTGCTGATGAAAGTTCAGTAGCATACAGCTCAGGCTGCTACTTAGACACTCATTACCTCTGAGCCAAGCAGGCTGTTCTTGCTTAAGAGATTGTCCAACTTGTTGCAGAATCACTTGTAAACGTGGAGTAAACCTATGGAGCTTCAACCGTTTTCTTATCTGTTCCATTTGTTATCGCACTATTTACAGCTATCACAATAGTTAATATGATATAGGCATAGCTGCTCGTTTACTCATTGATGTGATGTGACGTTTTAATAACCATCGTTACAATGGGTATATAAGACCAGAAGTATTTTTTTTCACTCCTATGGAGTTGCTGTTTTCATCTTCTTACCAAAGGTATTGTATCTAGTCCTTTAAATTATTGCACTTCACTGGAGGCATTATAGAATATTTTTAGCTTTTATCAGCAACTTGCGAACACATTCCTTTATCTGTTTCCCCAAAGAGGAAGAACAAAATGGCAAAGATGTTTTTTTTTTTTTTTTTTTTCAGATCAAATGGGTTAGTCAGTGGTAAAAAGTAAACAAGAAAGTTCTCCCACAAGGTGAAAACCAAATAAAATCATCTGTAAGGGTGTTAAGTGCTAGAACAAGAAAGAGAAGAATGATGACACAAGGATTTACTTTGACATAAAATCAGAACAGTTTCCAACATAATCAAATGCACTCATTTACTGCTACATTTACTTAGCATTTTGTCTGTTTTCTGTCGGGTTCAAATTAAATAGATGATTTTTAGCAGCAGTCTGAAAGGAAGATGCTTTGGTTTCCAAAGGACAAGGCTCCTGTGGGTACAGATTTGGATATTTTGTATGACTGATCGCAAATCTCCTCACCCTGCCTGCCTTCTGATCACATACAACACTCGAGAGATGAGAAAATGTTAGACAGTCAGACAGTCCTTCATTTCTCTTTCATAGCACGGTGGAGCAAGAAACTCTTGAATGGTAACAGAGCAGACCATTGCATTTGTTAAGCTCTTAATCTTAGTGTCAACCAAAGCCTCACCAGATGAAATGAAGTTTGACTCTTGCAGTTGTGTGAACATTTGTACTGTAGAAGCTCACTTGAGATACTGCAGTTGGATCTTATGTCTGTCCGTGACTGGCACATTAAAAAGCCAGAAATAAAGCCCTTGTGTGGCTACTCAGTGTGAATGAATTGACAGATCCATCCAGGAAAGAATTAAACCGAAGGCTTTAAATGAAAAGGCAATGAATTTATAACAGGATTATACAGCAGCTCGAATCAAGTTTGTACAATGCCGAGCTGAGAATTCAAAGAAAAACAAGAGAGGGCACAAAGTATTGGCACTTATAATTGGCTAACGAGACTTTAGCGACACAGGAATTTTGCAGCAGCAGCAGATTCTCATATATTTAGAAAGACCGAAGAGGATTTTAGTTCCTGTGCCTCACCAGTTAGCTTTACTAAAAGACAAATCCACCACTGGCGAGTTACATCTAGGTTTTTTCTGCTCCTCAAAACTTGCAGATATTTTTGGTCAGAGATGGTTTTTTTTTTGGGTTTTTTTTTTTTTTTTTTTTTTTNTGATTGTTCATGTACATCAAGTCTGGCCTAAAGTTCATGACAGTTTTATACCAGTAGGATAAAGGCTATTATCAGCATATCAACAAGCTGGAAAGCTTTCAGAACTTTCCTAAATTAGGGGATTTTCATACCCAGAATGTTCGTCTCCTTTTATTTACTCTGTTTTAAAAATGAGTTTGGGCTGCTTTCGTAATGGTAGAGCTAGCTTAAATAAAATGTTCTATATGGAATTTTGCATACCAACCAAATCCCAGATGATGCAATTACCAAGTTCAATGGGAAAATATAACAAAAGGAAACAGAAATTAAGAAGTACAAGTTAGGAAGAAAAAAAACACTTTCAGCCAGGATTTGAAATGAGATGGAGAGTTGATGAGGCAAAAATGTACAGGAAGGCTGTCATTTCAGGTATAAGGTACGTATTGCTCCAATTAAAAAAAAAAAATCACATTTTATTGCACAAGGTTTCGACTAGAAGTGTTTACCCTTCAGCTGTCATCTCAATTGACTATTCATAGACTGTACTATGCTATAAAACCAGCTCTCTGCTGCTATAGAACATCTTACCAGAGATTAGACCTTGGGGAAATACTCTCATTGGCCGTTTCACACGAATGTTGCATACAAAAAGCTTTCCATTGTTAAGCTTAATGTAATAATTTGGGGACTTTCTGTTGCAAATACATATATTGATATAAAGTAATTGGCCCCTTGCTCTTGGAAATGACGCTGTCACGCCAGTCAAAAGTGTGCTTTGGAAAACAGTAGTAGTCGCATCCCTAGAAAATAATCCTTTCAGAAGAGATTACATTTAGGAACAGACAAATGCCTGTTAATCTCTAGGTTGCGTTCATCCATAAATATGCCGAAGATCCACCTTTGACCAGTTTTGACTGGCTCTCACAGCAGGCACCTGTGGCACGTCGTATTCCGCTGCCTGGGATGCGCACAGGGTTCTTCTCAGACCTCGTGTGGCCTTGGGCAGTTGCCTCTGGCCTGGCTCTTTGAGAGGTGTTTGGAAGATGAAGGAGGGGTTGAGCATCTTGGGCTTTCCCGAGCAATCTCCTGTGTCCCAGTAGCATCTGCTGTGCCAGAGGTGAAGCTGTCCTTTCCCCTCTGACAGCCTGGGCCACAGCCACAGCCATAACTCCGTTGTCACCACACGTACTCCGAAGTGATCTCCACCTTCATTAGAGCTTCTTAGACCACTCTCCCCTCCTTTAACATGTCACATAATGGTTGTCTCATACAGCAGTTCTAGAGCAGATATCCCATATTTTCCAAGTCCACCTTTAGTCCAGGCAGATCCCTTTCACCATTTCATCTTCCCCAGGCAGCCATGGCCTAACTCCTCACCCTTTCCTAGACTAGCAGCTTCTTTCACAGGGTGCCTTTTGTCTTCGGTGAGATTCCTGGTCTGGGCAGCAGCTGCAGGTATGACTCTCTCGTTTAAATAAATTGGGAGTAAACAAACCTGGTAAATTGAAACATACACTATCAAATTCTGGAAATGCACGGTGTTCAAAAAGCTGGGGTAAGCCCACTACCATACATTTTTTTTAAAGCTGATGAAAGACTACAGGTACTACTGTAAGTAACTTAAAACTGTGGCCAGTTCAGTTTTTTTTTTCTCCTTCCCTTCTTATGCTCCTTGTTTTTCAGAGAATTTGTGATGATTTGGCCACTTAAAAAAAAAAAAGTCACAAATCCTGGGTAGAGGGAATGTATAAATGTTCCTTCTAGTTCTGAGAGGAACCATTTGGCCAATGAAGTTAACACTGTGTTTAGAAATGATTAAACGTGTCACTTTGTGCCTACTCTCACTTTGACACTGATAAGGAAACTCCTGCTGCCTAAGTGTTTTAAATGAAATTATTCCCTTGAGGAATGTCAGGCCCGTGGCTTTAAATCTTGCTTCCCACTGCAGCGTTAATGAAAAGTCCGATTATAAAGAAAAGTCATTGTAATTTCTTTTCCTGTGGACACGCATATCTTGAAATCTACCTGTATTTGCAGTTACCATACTAAAAATAACGTGATGCTTTTCTTTCAGCAACCGCTGCTTCGCACTTTGATCTGGTGGCACAGCAGCACATAGGCTTCACTGAAACCAGTGGCATGTTCCTGATGATTCAGTGACATGAGATTGAACTTCAGTAATTTTATTCCATGCCAGGCCTGAATGTTTAACAGTTTTCACAGCACTCAATCAAGCCTGTTTCCTTTTGGCTTGTTCGTTCTTTCTCTCTCTGGTGTAAACTGGGAGCAATCCTCTCTGAATTCAGTGGAGTTATAATAGTCTAACGTCTGTCTAAGGGGAGGGTAAGTCTGCTTCTGTGCTAGCCTTGCTCTCTGACAGCTGCCTTTAAATGAGCAAGTAGAGAACCAAGAAAACCCCACAGCCCTGAACAATACTGACAGGGTATGATAGAGGCAGCCAGACTACTAAAAGGCAGAAACCCTGTCAGTCGGTGTGATGACAACTATGACTATTTGTTTCTTTGGCCTGATACTTGGTAATTTTCTCGTGACCTCAGGTTAGAGTTCTTGTCGAACGCCGTACGGTACCCAGAGGTATTCACATGCCTGTACTGTATCCCCTTCACATACATAATTCCCACTGAGTTTTTTGGGGAATCATTTTTCAGAATTTTGGTCGATTATGGCTACTAATTTTTGAAAAAAAAAAAAAAAAGAGCCAATTCAGCACTAACGTTATGGGATAATATGAAAATTTCCTTATAATTCTTGGCAGTGTCTCCTTATTTATTTTTAATAGAGTTATTCTACCATGGGCACTTTTTCTTTATGTATGTGGCAGGTGTGTGATGTGTTTCGCCTTGTGATGGGGAAATGGAGTATATGACCTTTCAGTGTACCTATTTTTCATACTTCCCTATTTAAAACAAAGGGAGCTTCTCACTATATATAATACACTTTGCAGCCTGTCTTCACTGTGTCTGCATTAAGATGAAGTAACATAGTTATGATAGGAATTCAGCAGAAGAAATTCGTAAATACTTGTGTTGAGAATCTTTTGTAGAAAAGATCAGGAGTGTTACAGTGTGTTGGAGATACTTGTTTCTGTGAAGTATAGCTGAATTTTAACTGTCTTCATTTCTGCTCTTCAAAAGCAGATATATGTGTTCTTCAATGACTTCTTTCACATCTTTTAATTTCTTTTATACTTTGACAGTACAAGTGCTTTAATTCTTTAATTAAAGTGTAATTTTGATTAAATTTGGTTGGCTTGTAAGAAATTTTTCATTGTTAGTCTCAGTTAAATTGATTTATTTAAAGCTCCTTATGCGTGTTTGTTTTGGAGCATATGCAGCTTCTCCAGGTTCTGCTCTTCCTCAGTGCCTGAGAAATTGAGATGGTCATTTAAATCACCTAGTATACCGATTCTTCTTTCCTTTTCAGAAGACTGATCGAGTACATAAGCCACTTGCTTATGAAGTACAGTTTAGTCTTTATATGTTGTAACACTGTCACTTTTTTTTACTATAAAAATATACTGTGGTAAAAACATCATGACTGTCTGATTCTGATACACTGCACAGGTGTATGTAACTTTAACTTGGTCCTCTTTTAACTGAAAAATGCTCTATTTTGTCAATCTTCTGTGCTGCTGCAGGCAAACAAAAGAGCATAAAGATAACCCCTCCATCTTGCTTTTGAAATTCCTGACTTTTCTCTAGGTTTTAAACTTCAATATGTAATTTGCTGCACAACATCTTTTCAGCAAGAAGTCAATGTTAGTGAGCTTAGAAGTACCCAGAAACATCCCTGGTGCAGTGACCTTCTGCTAAATCCAGGTGGCCATTCCAAAGAGCCTCACTTGGATTCTTGGCCTCATGCGCTCTGGTGCCTCGTGTTTTCCGTCAACCAGATCTTCACTTCCAGCTGCTTCACTTCGTTTGGTAGTCACAGAAAATATGAAAGGAAATCATTTTCCCCGATCATCTGACAGTATTGCAATTTCTCAAGTTTTTTGAAAATCATAGCCTAAAAAAACAGCTCAGTCCAGTGGCTGGTCTGCACTTCTGCCTTTCTTTTAATAGCAGTCATTAACAGATGCTTACGAGTGGGTGCGTAGCTGCTTATGGTGATCCTACTCTTAGCACTGTCAAATATGGTGAATTCTGAATCACAGACAGTGATATCTTACTCATCAGTTCTTCATAAACTTCAAAAGGTCTGATTTTTTTCTAGCCATGTAATAGGAAAGGTTCTAGATTTTTTTTTTTTTTTGCAAGAGATTGCAAAAGAGAAGATCGTTTCCCAGAGCACTTCAGGTCAAGGCAGTCCTGCTCCGTGGGATGCTGTGGTACTAGGGACATAAGAATTTCAGGGATGGTGCTACAAAAGCAGTATCCTGGAAATAAAGGGCCTGTTGGAAGCCCATAGTATGGCTCACAGCCCTGAAACAGCCCCAGAGACCCGAGAACCAATACTAAAACCAAATCCCTGGCTGTAAAGTCCCATCTTCTCCTGTCTGAGTTTTGGTGTGCTTAAAAACATCTGAAGTAGAATGCTCAAAATCACAACATTTCCTTTTATTCATTTTTTTTTTCCCTTAAATGACTATTTTTAAATTCCAAAATGAAAGATGTTTATTTTTTCAAACAAAAAATGGGGATTCCAGCTTCGGGCCTGCTGCTGCTGCATAGACTCCACCATAGGATTGTATGAGCCTATTTTTTAATTAGCTTTGCTGTAAATGCAGGATGTAATGAAGGATTCAACTCCTGGATGCAGGAGTTGAATGCATCCTCAGCAAATTTGCTGAGGATACTAAACTAGGAGGTGCTGTTGACTCTCTGGAGGGATGAGGGGCTTTGCAGAGGGATCTAGATAGGTTGGAGCACTGGGCAATCATCAGTGGTATGAAATTCAGCAATCATGTTGAGCAGCCATGCTCATCTTTTCTCCCTGGTACCTAGTGACGGGACATGTGGGAATAGCTCAGAGCTGTGTCGGGGCCGTTCAGACTGGACATCAGGAAAAACTTCTTTACCAAGAGGGCAGTTAGGCACTGGAACAGGCTCCCCATGCCTGTCCATGTTTCAGAGGCAGTTGGATATGCCCTAACTTTGGATCAGCCCCGAAGCAGTCTGATATTGAGAATTCATCCAGCACATTTTTAAGTGTGCATTCAAGATGCGTGCAACCAAAATAGTTGAGCTGCTAATCTTCAATTTGTAGTTAAAAACAGAAAACAAGATCAGGAAAACTTTATTCAGATGTCACTGAATGAGATGTAGTCTGGTGATTTTTTTCTATCTTCCACTATTCAGGGTTTAATTAAAAATAAATAAACAATGCATTTAGCTGTTAAAATATACTCTTGTGGTAGCTATTTTGCAGAGATATTTAAAATAAATCAACCCACTATATGTCAGCTGTAACTTTCAACTTCAGAAATAAAATAAAAGAAGTTCAATATGAATAATTGAAAATGTAATTTTCAAGTGAAAAAAAATTGCAGAGGTGTTTATTATTATGTGTGTTACTATTCTGGTATCATGAGGTAAGAATGGATGGTGTTAAAAGATTAAAGAATTAAAAACAATTAGATTAAAAAATGTAATTTTTAAAAGTATTTTTGAGCTTTAGACCTCACGGTTTCAGATTTCTCTGAGTAATCTTGAGAGAGAGATTTGTAAGTAAAGTTTCATACATTCGCAAGAATCTGAGACTTTAAAAATGAGCTGAGTTCAAAAGATTTGGAATGAAATAACCAGTGGTGGCAAGAACGTTGTTTCTGGCTGTTATCAACATCTCTTAGACTTGTAAAGGTGTCTCATGCCTTAGGACTTTTCATGACACAAGCAGGGGTTGTTAGTGAGTTTTGGATTTAAATACTTTCATCTTTAAGGTAAAGTTTTAAAAGGTGTTTGTGACACAGTACTCAGATGAAAATTGTCTCTCTCTCCAACATACAATTCCACAAAAAACGTTTTTGTTGACTTTGGGGGGTCTGTAGCTTATCATGGAAATACAAACTTCTGTGAACTTCCAGAAGGCGGCAAAGCCTGAGGAACTGAGAGCATTGCAGGCTGCTGTGGTTCTTCCTAGCTCGACCGAAAGGCTACATAAAAGGTACGGTTCCACAGCTGCAGAACAGGCTGATCTTCTGTGCTCCTTGGTCTGGAGGAGTGCCTGTATTTATAAGGATACTAGATGAAGTGAGACTTCGAGGTTCAAGGAGACATGCTCCTGGTTTGATGGTCAGGCTTCCAGGGCTGTAGCTCAGCAACGGTGCCTCCCAGTTTTTTGGTTTCTCAAATCTGAAAGTGAATTCTGTTATCTCTGTTCTTGAAAAAAAATCAGAAATGTAACAGAAAATTCAGAACTGTCATAAAGTTTGTGACCAATTCTACTTCAATTACTGTTTAGAATATATCTTTTTTCCTCTAGTGATGAAAAAATTGTTGTTTTCAAATTATAAAAAGTAAAGAACAAGTGATGCGAATTTCCTTGTGACCCTTGAACTCACTGCACTCAGATTAACCCTGGAGGTAGAAGCCCAGGAGATAATTTTCAGCTGACTGGATACAGAATGAGTTTTGTGCTCCACACCTGTGCAAAATGGGCGTATTGGTCTGGGTTAGCACAATTTTGGGACCATTTCATCGAGCTTCATTCTGCTGAATATTTCAGTATCTGTACTTCAGTACACAGACTTCAAGTTTATGAATACTCAAAAATTATTGAAGCCTTGAGCATTAATATCTTAATAGCTGAATTTGTTTAAAAATTCGTTACCTTTTATAGAAACATGTTTCAGCATGGTTTTAGGTCAAAAATAATAACTAAAGATACAAATAATACTAGTTAAGTGTTGAAACCAATAAATCACATCAGGGTTTGTAATTAACTTCTGAACGTGTTCTGTACAGTGCTGTTTCTTGACTTCTGATATGATACGGCTTGGTTAACTGTTCAGATATGTCTCTCCATTTCCCATCAGTGGAGGGAAATATTCCCATGTTCCTTAGAATAGCCAGACTTGCGTAGTAGATGTTACGATAGCACAGAACAAAGCTGTCTTTCCAGAAGACTTGCCCTCTGTCCCAGCTGTAGGATGTTTTGTTTTAGATCTGACTCATCTTGCTGCAGCTCCTGAACTTGCTTATGGGGTCCATATGTTAAAGGCAATGTGTACCAGAACGTGAAAATAGCCATAAAAGTAAATAAGCCATTTTAGACTAAAATCCAGTGAAATTAGTTTTGTATAGATTAACCTTGTTAGGTAAACCATCCTCAGTTTGAAAGATTTAGGGTGTTTTTTGGTGGTGATGGTGTTTTGCTTTTTTTTTTTTTTTTTCCCACCAAGTATTTCAATCAATAAAAGTGAAGATACTCCCTACTTGTGTACAATAATATTATATCTGAGTCTAAAATGAATTAAGGTGCTTGAAAGGAAGTAGTGAAACTGAGTCATTCTGAGGTTAAGCTGCTTAGCACCTTAGTTGTTCATGTCTAAAAAAAGTCATGTCTAAAAGCACTAGAATCAATGAACTTTTATCTAAGTTCAAGATGAGCAATTCCATGCTTAACATTAATTTGTCTGTTTTACATAGAAGGAAGAATATAATCCAGATACATTTTAAGAAACTGTGTTCATCCTGCTGTCTCTTTGTGTGTTCTTGGTTTACAAGTAATCAGTTTATCACTGCTCTGAACGGTCAGGGATCGTGCCAGTTCATCATTGTACAAATGAGTATAAAAGGGATTATTTCAGAACTGTCAGATTGGATATTTAGTTTAGAAAGATGACCATGGGAACTGCAGAGAACAGAAGCAGCCCTATCCTAGAGTGACCAATTGTGAAGCTGCTCTAACATTTCAAAATAACAGCAAATTATGGGATTAATTTAAAATCGTGGACAAAATTTATTGGAGTTTACAGAAGCCTACACAGATCAAACAGATTCAATTTACACTTTATTTATGACACACGTATGTACTTTTTCTCTATAAAATATTATATCTCAGAGAAATGTGTACTGGAGTATAGCTATATGTCTGTTTGTGGACACAATATATTATGTGTGTGCAAATAATTACAATTTCAGACGTACAAGTCAATACTGCTCAAGAATGCTAGATACAACTTCTCATCATATCAGTAAGAGGGTATAAAAGAGATGACTTCAGCTAGCAGAGCTCCATTTTAAACAATTAAAGTGATGCTTCCAGGACACAGAGGCTCTGTGCTTATGCATTTTCATCACTAAATGAATACCTGAAGTCCTCAGTCTGGTTCTGCTTGTATCCTTCTGGAGTCCAGTGGGCCATCTCCATTTGAGAGGACCACCTTAGGTTTGCTGAATTGCCGGTTGGAGTTCTGTATTTCTGGAATGACTCGTAGAAGCGGGCAAAGAAGACCAGGCTCCCGAATCAAGCACCTTATTCAGAGTTGCCTGGAGTGCAGCTCACAGAGTGCAGCTGACAGAGGCACTGCCAGACACGATACTGCAGGCAGCAAGCGTGTGGCAGGAGATGGTGTCCTCGCCTGCAGGAGGTGTGTAGGACACGTGTCACCAAGTAGTCTGGGAAAGTTTACTGCTTGCCAGGACACTGCGCAGACTGCTGAGTCGTGACTGGCCCTCAGACTACTGTGCTCTGCTGCTCTTACACATGGGTACCAATGACACTTCCAGGGGAGACCTGGAATATATCAAACGATTACAGGGCACTGGGGGTGAGGGTGAAGGGTTTGGGGGCCCAGGTGATTTTCTTCTTGATCCTGCCAGCGATGGGGAAAGGCTTGACAAGAAATGGATGGATCCTGTATGTCAGCAATAGTTTGCACGGCTGGTGTTGACAGCAGAGTTTTGTTTTTTGTTTTTTTTTAGCTACCACAGAACCCTCTTTGAGAATCAAGGACTGCTAGGAAGAGACCACGAGACAAGGATCTGTGGGACTACGCATGGCAGAAGTACCTCTGCCGACAGGCTGGCCAACCTGGTGAGAATTTTAAATGAGGAGCAGTGGAGAAGGGAGGGGATGACCCACAGTCAAGTGGGAAAGTGATGAACTGGGTTGACAAGCGAAGTGTGCAATGTGATATGGAGAAGACAGGCCTTATAATTAAAAAGGTCGAATGGGCACCAGCTCAAGTGTTCCAGACTTTCACAGCAAAGAAAACCAACAGCATCCTGGGCTGCGTTAGGAAGAGCATTGCCAGCAGGTGGAGAGACATGATTTTACAGGTAACAAAAACAGGTAATAAAGAAGGGAAAAGTGTCAGGAGCTGGGGGGGGTGAGGGTTAAAGGAAGTGTTCATTGCAAAATTATTATTTTTTCATTGAGAGGACTACCAACAGTCTTGCCTGGATTATTGTTGAATTAAAATTTCAGAAGGGGATAAGTTTGGACCCTCTAGCATGCAAACACTCTCCTGGGGCAACTGCACCTGCGCATGTTATGTCTTTTCAATGCAATGGGTAACTGGTTTAATTTAGTTAACAGGCTGATGCTTTAGGCATACTGCTCCACTGGTTTGCACATGATTCCAGCTTTAATACTTTCCTAAAGTTTAAATTAGAATTTTGACTGCTGCTGAACTTTTGAAATTACTTTATCTGATATATAATTCCAATAGCTCAATGCCAGTAAAAATGCTAATTATTACTTAAGTCCAAATGTAAGTTGAGTTTGTGAAATGCAATAAAGTCAGATTTTCTAAGCATTTTTATAATGTCCTTCTGCAAATGTCATAAAATTTTAAGATACTAATAATTCTACTACTTGACAGCATTATGAATTATGAACAAAGCATATTCTCCTTTCATACCCCTTTTGAAGGATGCTTTTAATGCAAGTGATAAGCAAAAGTTTCAAGTTCTTAAAATACAGCTTCTTTGGTCAAATTGGCTTTAATAAAATGAAGTCCACTCTGTGAGCTTCCACAGAGTTATACATTGGACATAAAGGAAAAAAAATTGACAGAGAAAATGGAAATAAAAAGGGTAGAAAGGTATTTTTAATTAATTACAATTCTATGCAAGCAAAAAACAAGCAAAAAAGGGAAAGAAAAGGCATATTATCAGAATGTGATTCATAGTGTTTTTTGTTTGTTTTTGTTTTTAAATATTGCACCAAAATAGTCTACCAAACACCTGAACCATGACAGTGATGGTTATTAATGCTTTCTGATGTCTGTCTTCATCTATTTATTTTAACTAGATAAGTTCTGAGATGGATAGGAGCTCATTTTGGTATTTTTCTGTTTGCACTTTTTCACTTTTCTCAAAAAGCAAAGTAACATGCAAAGCACTGAACAAGCTTCATGCATCACAGAGAATGCTAAAGAGTGGTAGTGAGGAGGAGGATATTTTTTCTGTCTGGTCCAGGAACAGTGGAACTGGCTATCTCAGATCTCAGGCTGATATTGACTACATTTTAAAATAAATTTGTAGTCCTTTTATTTCTTTCTGAAAACCTAGTTGAGTTTGAGCTGTGCATCTGACCAATTTTATTCAAGCATTCCTTATCTTCCTCTACACAAGAAAAAAAGCATTGTAATTCCAAGTGTTTCTAAGTCAGCTGTCACGGACTGGCAACTAATCATTCAATTTCTGGGACTTAGGATATCCTGTTAAATTCAGTGTAAAGCAATGCTTTTCTTGGGAAGAGACCCTCAGCAATCGCTCTAACCTCCCGAACCACAAAAGCCTCTGACCTTCCCTTCTCTCTCCAGTAATTTATTGCTGCTTTCCCCACCATCACACCAACATCGTTTGGGTACTGCAGACTTCTTTAATCCTGGGGTAACATGTCTGGAAAGCAAAGAACAAAGACTTAGCAAAAGAATTTTTTTTTATCACTTCCACATTTCACTTTAATCTCTTGAGAGCAAACTGAAAATTCACAAAAGAACTTTTCTATCTCTCTGACCCTTCCTATCTCTCATTCAGTCTTCTCAGCATTTCACTTCAGACAGAACTAAGACATACATTCACTTTCTCATATTCTGCTGCAGCACCCAGAAAACTTGGTCATGGACCAGAGCTCTGTTGCACAAGGTGCTGTAAAAAACACAGATCTATCAGATGATTTATAACCCCCACAAAACTAGGTAAGTTGCAAAACAGCTAATAGACTTATGTAGACGTTTTACTTGGTTTTGGATGCTTTGTAGGAGCATATATTTTGTACTTAGGAAATGATCAGTGAAACCTTTTACTTGAAATGAAGCCCAAAAAGATATCCAGGAAAGAAGAATCAAAGGAAGTGATAACTGAGAAACTGTAAAAGCAGCATTCTTTTGACTGAAATACCTTGAACTAATTACAGAGAAAAAAATCAGACTACTTTAGAAAACGTCATAGTTTAAAAAGTAGACTAAAAATTGGACTTATCTTCCCAAATACATGCAACAAGTTTGAGATACCCATTTTCCATTTAATGTTAAAGCAGTTTTATTTTATCAATTCAATAGGAGAAGGACTTGATATAGTGTTCCTCATATTCACTCCAAGGTTTCCACCTGAAGGTGTGATGATACCCTTAATGTTTTGCATGTTAACATGTAAAACTTGGGCATCTAAGGACTTAGCCTTAAGAAGGAGATCATCAACTTGTGTTTTTCAGAAGTCAACAGTAAGAATCTTTTCTTTCTGTTAAATGCGTAATAGTGTATTTTATTTTGTATTTCTATTTTGTATTTCTATTGTGTGGTCTTTTACTGTATTATATAATTAATATTTTCAGAAACTATTTCTTTGGAGATCTTGGCTTGTTTGGATAAAGTCCTTGAGCTCCTGATACACAATTTATGTCAATAAAACAGCAATGTGCTGCTTCTATAGGATGGCAACTGTCTTTCCTTTCAAGAACTGTGCCCTATCATCATCCCCCTGCCCTGGATGGAGTTCCCAGGATGATAGAGGCTGATCACAATCTGTCAGAACAATTAATGAGAGTTAGATGCAAAGAGATTCTCAGTTACTTAAACAACTTCCAGGAGATTTCCTGAAAGAGGAAAAATGAATGCCTGGCTATACTCAGAGTAGGCTTTAACAATAAAAAGTAAATTGTCTTGACACAAGTAATGTGAAGCTTAGAGAGAGATGAATTAGCAGTAAATTAGTAAATAAAGTATTTCTTTTCATGTTTAAAGTGTTATTAAAATTGTTTGTGGTTTTGGTGCAGAATGGTTGTTGACATATCTTGTGAAAAATTAGTCATAGAGATCATAGCTATTCGGTTCAAGATTGGTAT
This sequence comes from Anseranas semipalmata, assembly GCA_013399115.1. Lineage (NCBI taxonomy): Eukaryota > Metazoa > Chordata > Aves > Anseriformes > Anseranatidae > Anseranas > Anseranas semipalmata. The sequence goes on from VXAA01006405.1 coordinate 2,306,260, forward strand.
GAGTTTGATTGTTAACCTTCTTTTCAGAAATACTCAAGTGCTCTTTACAATATTCATTTTCATTAACATTTTTCATTGCCACTGGGATTAAGATTAGGTCAAGCAAGAGATTAAAATTTTTGATCTGGTTATCATGAGTGCTGCTTAGCTTCTGATAATTTGTGGTAAATCTGACACAGTTTCATAATCCCTTAGACTAGAAGAACAGACTGTGACAGGGTAAATTGAAATTTAATTATTTAATGACCTGATAGATGCACTATAATATCAGTTCCTACTTTCATGCCTGGAAGAACAAATGTATTTTTCAGCTTTGTTTTGAATATCTTAGACCTAAGATGTTTATGAACTCCAGCAGCCTATGTATGCCCCAGCTAATATTATTTTAGTATCATAAAGCTGCCCTGGAGTGAAAATACCCGTTTCTGCGGTAGCTTACTGGAAAATTCTACTCAAAACCAATTATCTATGGTTATTTTCAAGCTTGTAGATCATTCATTATTAATGGATGAGTTAATTAAATTAATTTCAGTAAAAACATTGAGACAGAGCAATTCCTGTTGAGGTGATATGCCAAGATATGCCAGGAGATGTCTGCTTCTTCATTAATTTTGTCTTGATTGAGGTTAGGTGAATCCCTCTGAGAGTCTCTTAGCAAGCCTAAGTCCTGTAGGTGAGAATCAATTTCTACTAAAGGCAGTCTTGTGTGTAACGGTGATTTGTTTTTCTCTTAGCCGAAACAAGGAATTGAGAGTTACTTTAAGGCTTCCTATATACTGACTGCTTTTAATTTAAGCATTAAGATTAAAGCTTTCTGCCTGTGCAAAACATATCAGATGCTGCTGCCCTTGTGTCTTCTGGTGAATGGAATAGGTTTTATGGCCTGAAATTAGGCTTGAGCACTGGGTGCATATTTTAGGTGTTCGGTAGCTACTGTTTCAAGAACGGGTAAGTGAAAGCGATGCAAATTTCTGTTAACAGGAGAGGAATTCCCCTAAGCTCCAGATGCTCCAGGTCATCATGTGCAGACCTCTCATGATACCTGTTGGAGAGCTTTCATAATTTCAGTTTCTCAGGTTGCCTTGTACAGCTAGACAACATGACCTAATTATTTTTTCATATGTTTCTCTGTTCACCAGTAAAGACATACTGACAGCAACTTAATTAGATGCTGAAATACTTTTCGGTAGTGACCAGAACTAGAGATGTGCATAATGGTGGAGATTGCCTGACCTCCTCAGTGGACTCAGCCTGTGTGTGTGGAAGACACTGTAGCAGAAAAGTTCTGCTGGAAAAGCCTTGGGAGAGGATTCTGGCATTACGGATTGGGATCATGCAGCTTTTTCTCTCTCCTTTTTTTTTTTCCCATTATTATAAGTATAAAAATATGTATATATATGGTAATGAATAAGGCTTATCGTATAGCACACTGGGAGTCTGACTACCAGACAGAAATAAGGACTTTGTGGTCTTGTTATATGGTTCTGATCGTCAATACAAGGAGCTTTAACTCTTGGTTGTCATGCAAAGGGATGGAAAAAGTTCACAGCAGGGGCTGTGGCCGAGCCCGGCCCTGCTGCGGCCTCGCAGGGGCAGGGGCTGGCAGCCCTGGGGCTTCCGTGGGGCCTGGGCCTGGGCCTGGGCAGGGACCTGCGGGGCTGGCGGCGCCCTCAGGGCTATGACAAATCCTTAGTGTTAATTTTGTCTTTACACTCAGTTTGGTTTTATATGGGACTTCGAGATTGGCACTTTTATCTAAAAAAGTACAGTGTGTTGACAGAAAGTATTATCTTCCACAGTTCTGTGTTTATTATGTAAATATGTTTTTTTTTTCCTTTTTTAAGGAATAGCTGTCAGTAATGTCTAAAATCACCCAAAATAGCGCTGTGAATCATATTTGTCTTGTGTATGTTTGCCATATATAACTACTTGGCATGGAGCTGTTTGGATAAGATGGCCTTACCATGGTGACTTGATTTTTGATAAACAGAAAAGTGAAAAATAGAAGATGCTTTGCCCAGAAATGAATCTTGCACTTATCTTGTAAAAAATATTTTACACTCAGAAACAAGGACATCAAATGTAGTCATTTAGGTGTCAACTTTTTCTTTCTTTTTTTTTTTCCTCTTTTTCAAATGAAAAGGCAATAAAATGTGTTTAATTTGTAAGCCTATGAAAACCTGCTGTACACAAACAATTAAAACTGGTGACCAAACATTTTGAGGTTTCAAAAGGGGAAATGGGGTAACTGGAGCCCAGAGGGGAGAGGCACTTGGGGGGACAGGATAGACTAAGGAGTCGAGGAGTGAGATAGCGCAGGAAAAAGGATTGTGAAGGGATACCTGCACTGTGGGAGGAAATACTAGGACATTATGAAGGTAGGGAGTCATCTTTAAATGGGCGTAAATTGATACTGTTGCTGAAAAAATCATCTCACTCCACTTCCATCATGGGCTGTTAGTCTTCACACACTCTTCCTGCTCTTCAGAACATTAACTTGCCAAAAACATGCTTCATTTTAATCCAGCATGAGACACAGTGGGAGTGGAAACGAGAGGCAGGGAGGAGGAGTGAGGGGTTAAGATTGTGGCTTTTGGTACTGCTGCATGGCCTCCATCTACTTGTTGTGGCCATGAAACTACATCTTGGGAGGAGCTGGGAGAAGAGACTGAGTGGGTGCGTGGGTGAGTGAGTGAGTAGAAGGGCATTGGGTATGAAATGTGGAAGGAAAAAAAAAAGAGATGTAAATGCAAGATAAAGGCTTGAGCCAAGAAGAGGCTGGAGCACAAGGGTACTGAAGAAGAAATAAAAGTACTAACTCCAGTGCCTCAGCATTTCCCTGATACCAGAAATAGTGTAACAGTTACAGTAAAATGTTTCCAGTTTCCATCTGCTGGATAACTCACCTAAACTGGGAGAATCTTGCATAATGATCCCCTACCCTGTTACCTCAGGGGATTAATTTCTGAGTATCGAAAATTTCTTAGCTTCTTGACGATCAGTTATTCCTGAAAGTCAATGTAATTGGAAACATGTCAGAAACATTTATGCCAAAGTTTTTCTTTTTTTTTTCTTTTCTTTTTTTTAAATGAAATATAGTATTAAAAATAAAGAATAAAAAAATACTTAAGGTTTAAAAGTCAGGCATCTAAATTGGGAAGTTATTTTTTTCCACATTAATAATCTGATTAAAACTTGCATGTAAAGCACAAACATAATGCCGATTTAAGTTTCTGGTGTTCCTTATTGTCTGTGTAGGATAAACTGTGTATGTAGAATCAGCACCTACTCTTTTTGTCTTCTTGCTCAGCACATGGTTCTAGTCCTGTGTTAGTCCACATTGTTCAAACTGCTCTCAGTAATGAAGTATTAATTTCCTCCTGCACTTTTCCGATATATTTAACAGTTAACTCTCAAATGCTTTTGATGGGTTTCTTTATTTTTACTTTATAGATGGGAAGCAACAGCCAGGTTAAAGTCAGAAGCATATATTAATTTTGGAGTCTCTATTCCATGTGCACAAATATGATGAATTTAGTGATTGTCTGTGATAGTGTAGTCCTGGCACTTGTTAATTTTTGACAGATTTGGAAAACATTGTTCTTTAAATATATCTGTTTTGCATGAGATCTCCTTGGGCTCTTCATGCTCCTTTAGATCATCTGCTAAAAACATAGGAGAAATGTGTAGTAATTTTCTACTTCTCTGGAAACCTAGCATGCATCTGTGAGAGGCATTTATCTGTTTAAGAGCACACTGCAGCAGAAGTGATTATAGAATTAAGTGAACCCTTCTAATAGTATTCGCCTTCATCACAGTCTGTAGATGAGGATTTTCATTGCATTTTTAAATCCTATGACGTATCTCTGTGTTGATTTTGAATTACATATAGATGAGCTCTTTTCGCATAACTGAATTGAGGAAGTAGTACATAATGACATAGGATTAATTCACTGAAGAGGCAGACTTCACATCTGCTTTTGCATACCATTGCCACATGTGCAATTAGTATGGAACGGTTGTAAACATGGACGCCAGCCATGAAATGGAAGGTATATAAATGTTTCAGGTTTGGAAATACTCATTGTGAGAACACGTGATGTTTCTTTAAATTGCAGTCACAATCTCTGTGATGAAGATAATGCTTTTCTGGTAATGAAGTTTTCCAAATGATGTTAGAAAAATATGATTCTTCTATAGCATCACATGATTTTTTAACCCACTGCTTAGATTCTGACCTATGCTTGAAATACAGGCTGTTATTTTTTTTTATTTAGAAAATCACGTTAATGTCCAGGTCCAGTTTTAATTACAAGGACTCTTCATAGCTTCCATTCATTTGGTTTTATTTAATCACTGGTCAGATGCACTTGGCATCTCATTAATCCATTATCATGTAAGGATGGCAATATCAGTCAGTTAAAACTCTACTGTATATATTAAAATTATTTGCTCATTCAGATTATTTAGTGTTTTTATTAAAATCTATTTTAAACTGATTAATAAGAATTTATGTATGAATTTGTTCATGTGAATGTAGATAACATTTAATGAAAGTAAAGCTCCCAAACATTTAACTTAGATAAGGAGTCACTTAATGAGCTACTTATAAAACCCAAGCTACTTAGCATAAATAATCACATTATGATTTATTGCACTTTTGCATAGTTAAGCAAGCAACTCAAGAAGTGATTAATTTATGTTCTTAACTTTAATTTCTTTGCCAAGTAAATATTTTCACATTTAAAAAAATCAGTATATTCTTATATTGATTGTTGTAATTATTTTTCTAACACAGTCACAGACTTTAACCAGTCTTCAGTCCTGGCCTTTAAAGTAAATTACTTTAACAGATAAAAGCAGGTAACTGCATAGGGATAAGGCATGCTATGAAAAAGATAGAAATACATCCATTTAAAGTAGCTGTGCTAGTATCCGGAGCACAAAAATAAGAAATCTGCCCAAATAATTTTCTCATGTGGGTATGTGATACATTAATAGCCAGCTTAAAACATCTGAAAGACATACACTTCTTACAGAAAAACATACCTGTGGTACATGATGGTGTTTCTTGATGACATTCTTCTACCTGTATCAACTTTCATCTTGGGTAAACTGGAAAGCTTAATACAAATTCTTCACTACATATTTCACAGAATCACAGAACGGTTGCTGAGTTTGGAAGGCATCTCTGTAGATCATCTAGTCCAACCCCTTGCTCAAAGCAGGGTCAGATAGGGAGTAGATTGCTCAGGATCATGCCCTATGGGGTTTTTTAGGATCTCCAAGGATGGAGTCTCCAAACCTCTCTGGGCAAACTGTTCCAACGTTCGGCCACCTCCATAGTAAGTGTTTTCTTATGTTAAGAAGGAATTTTCTCTATATCAGTTTATGCCCATTGCCTCTTGCACTGTCACTAGGCATCACTGAGAAGAGTGTCTCCGTTCTTTTGCTCCCCCCATATGAGAGGTCCCCAAATATTTTCTTCCCTAGGCTAACCAGTCCCACCTCTCTTAGCCTCTGCTTATGTTTCAGATGTTCAAATGCGTTAAACATCTTCGTAGTCCTTCACTAGATCTGCTTTGGTATGTCAACACCCAAAATGAATCAATCATCCAGAGTGCTTGCCATTGTCTATGCTTTGTGCCAAGGTAGGATAGAATCAGTAATGTACAGGCATTTTCTGTTAACTCATTTTTAACTATTTGTGTTTGAAATAGCTTATTATTATGGAATTTTTAAAAGTTTAGGTTTTGTTGCATGTGATGCTTTCAGAAGGCATGAGTTACCACGACTTACAAGTCTTTGTAAGCAACTTTATTTCTGTATTAATTGTTATTAAAGGGATTATTAGATGTTTTAAAGAATAGCTCAAAATGAGTCCATGGCAATGAAGCATTCAGTTTATATACAGTGTAATTTATTTTAACATTTACAGTGTTACCATAGACTGGCACCTCCGTAGATACTGACTTGACCTGGAAAACATATCAGTCCTGTCACTTTTAAATCACCTGTCTTCTACTAGAGATAGTGAAGAAGTGAAATAGACTGATATAATGGGAAATAACAAATGCATTGAAAAATGTGTGATAACAACTATTCTACACTGTCAAATAGCTGTAATTGATCTTTGATGCATTTTCCTTTCAAGAAAACATGCTTGCTATGTCCAATGTTTCTTTTATTTAGATTACTCAGTAGTTGAAAGCATATCTCCACTGAGTTAAATTCCAAATCCCTCAAATATTAATTTATGACAAGGATCATCAACTTTAGCTCAATTTAATTTCAAATCCCAAAGTGTGCATTGAAATTTCAATGAATATTTCTAGTGCTAATTACTCAATTTCTATATTTATAAGGGAACTGGCACCTCATAAATATCACATTGTGCTATTATCTCCATATGTGCCTGTTCCCTCTAAATATAGAAAATCAGCAATTAGCACTAGAAATATTCATTAAAGTTTGAAGGTAGATAAATAACGAGTAGTAATGTCATTTATTTATTATAATTTACAAAGCAAAGACCATCTAACTGCTCCTCATTTGATTAATGTGCCCCATACCACCAGTTACGCTAAATACTTAATGTGACTGAACTACCACTAGATAAAATTTGTACCAGTTGGTAAGATGATAAACTAAATGGGTTGTCAATTTTGGCATGGCACAATACCATGTTAAGTTTGGATTAGCCTCACCTCTAATGTAAGGACTGCAAAACTGTCTTCATAGAATGCTTTGGGTTGGGAGGGACCTTAAAGATCATCTAGTTCCACTCCCACCCCCCCTTTTTTTCTTTTTTTTTTCAAATACTTAATTAATTCTGTTTGATAACTTCATTACAGCCAGAGAGTCTGCTAAAATACAGTAGCACAAGTGTACACTGAGCTAGCAAGGAAACATGGGACTGTTCTACCATGAAAACATCCTTTAGCATGAAGCGGGAAAGCAGTGCTTGAATTACAATTAATCAAGAGAATGAGACATGAGACACCGTTTTCCCCATATGTAGGACTAGATTTTTTTTCAAATAGAGAACAAAACCATGGAGTGCACAAGTTGTATGTTTTATGTCAGGATTGTTATTTCTTCTTTTTTTTTGAGAAGCTGTCTGTCAAATGAATGTGCTGCCTGTGCTGAGAGTGGAGTCAGACGGGAAGGTACAAAATTGAAAAAATTGGCTTCATTATAGAGTATAATCTTTCCAAAACACATTCTCATGATTATTTCTGTACCATGAATAATCTAGCTAGTTTCTCTTTGCACATACTAACAGCTATTCCTAATTTGGTGCTGCAGGACTTGCTATATAGAGCAGATGATAGGCAAAGTTTCAAGTACCTGTCCAGATATTGGTCTTAAGTATAAAGACAATTGAATACAAAGCTATAATTTTCTCTAACAGTATTCATATCTCCCTTTGCACCAAAGCTCAGGGCGGGTGAAAATTCAAACCAGCATATGTAAAAAAAAACTGTAAGTGAGGGAATCTTAGAGATAATGTTGTCTTTCATACTCTTCACCCTTTCCTTGACAGTGCATTGTTTTATGACTTGGATGTCTTTCCACATTGCCTCAACTATTAGTGATACATTTGAAATATAAAATGATTCTTCTCTAAGCAATTCGTTTTCCTTTAAGTATACACTCAACAGGAAACATTAAAAAGAAGTATCAATTTCATAGGTTGTTAGAAATTATTTTTGATGAAAATAAGGATAAAGAAACATTTAGGAAGTCCTCTTATAATCTCAGACTGATTTTCTTAGTCTTAAGGTTTATTCTTTTTTTTTTTTTTTCCAGTGTTAGGGCTTAACGTGCAGATATTCATGTTTTTCAGAGGAAATCATTCCAATTTACGTTGGTTTCACATCTCATGTAAGTCGGTAGATTTAATCAGGATATAACTGCTTCATTTACACTGGACCTGATTTTTTTTTTGTCTCCGTGTGTGTAAAATGATGAGTATGTAGAATGGTCTGTGAGTTTTCTCAAATGATTATAACAGATACCATGTATAACAGGATGTACATTTTCTTCTTCTTCTTCTTCTTCTTCTTCTTCTTCTTCTTCTTCTTCTTCTTCTTCTTCTTCTTTCTTCTTCTTATCTTTCTGAATCATATGAATCTTTTAAGAATAAGAGGGTCTTAATATGCTTATCTGTGCTGAACACAAATGATTCGGCATATGGCTGGAAGTATGGAAAAAGAAAATGTTACACATTGATTATTATGGCAGGTTTCTCTACCCAAATGAGCCTGTTTGCAAGTGTCATTAATCGTAAAAGAGACTAGAAATTGGGAACAATGGGGATCGAGCCAAAGTGTTTTTGTTGTAGGGGTTACTGCTGACAGCAGTAACATTGTCTGTTGTCTTACCCCAGGAATATCTCTGATATGTTACTGAATGCTTTGTTGTCCCTCATTCTGTGCAAGAAAACAATTTTGGGACAATTACCTCAAGAATGTTTATAATTCACATAAAAAACTTGGTAAAGCAACATGAGCGCACTAGCTGGGATTTTATCGTGCTAATTCAGGTGAAAAAAAAAAAAGCGGGGGGGAGGGGTGTGTGTGCATATTTTCATGACTCACTAATGATCTGAGGTACCTAACTGATTTTCACAGAAACAGATAGCCTGGCTATCTCCCAGCCTGGGAGGCAGTCATTGTGCTCCAGAGGCCACACAAAGAGTCTCGATGGATGGCACAGAGACAGACCAAAGGGGCATCCGTAACTGTCACATATTACATAGGAAGGCAGAGAAATGAATTGGCAATAGCAAAGGAGAACCCAGCAGCTGGGACCAGAACCCAAAGGGAGTAGAGATCAGGATGGTATGAATAGGCCACAGCAGCAGCTCGAGATTAATTTTTATATAATGCTTAAGAGTAACACAAGCTTTGCTACAGATGTCTCTGTTAAATTTATCTGCATTTTATTTGTAATTGACTTTTGCTTTCTGAAGTGCTACTGTATGGCACGTATCTGATAAAGCATAATACTTGCATAAAGCAAACATTACCATACGATGATTTTATTTCTGTGACTTATCAACCTTGTTCATGCATGCTTAATATTCTCAACTCAGTCTCACCTCAGCTTTTGAGAATGTGTAATGTGCTAAGCATTTTAAAGTAGGATAAGCATAAAAACTTGTAAAATGGAAGAAATTTAAGCACTTAGTACCAGTCTATGAAGCTAATCATATTTAAAGCAGGTGGTGACAATAAAGACAGTTTTGCTGGCTGAACCAAAAGTAGAGTCTACTCCAGAGGAATTGGTACATTGGATATGCTTTCAGAAGCTTTGGAGTGTGTAATGATGTATAGACCAATAATGTACTGCAGCACTGTCCTTAAATAAGGATAAACCTTGATATAACTTTACATTACAACTTTAAAGGGAGTAAATACTTAGAAGCATTGTATAGCTTTCACCCTTACATGTACTTCATGCTGTTGGCATTAGAATATTTTATTGTGCATTGGATAAGACTGCCCCTTGACTTTGCTTTAAATTTATTGTCTTTTTTTTTTTTATTACACTGCTGAAGGTGAATAGATGTCAAGAATGATACATTAGCTAACATCTAAATGTATTCATATTCAGAAATTGAAGGACAGTTAGTTAAATGCAGCAGGACTGCAGGAGAATAAATGACAGAGTTCTCAGCATGTCACTTAGAATTTCATGGCTGTCAGTCATCAGAATAAATTCCAGTGCTTCTATAATAGGGACTCTAATTATATACATAAGAAGAAAGCTGGTTTTCTATTTTGGCTCTTAAATTAAAAAAATATATGTGTCTTTCAGTATTAACTCTTCTTATAACATTTTAGATATATATATATATATAGGAGACATCTGTACTAAGCTTATGGCATCTGAGTGCTTTAAGCACGGGTGCTTGTCTTTACAGTGCTGCTTCAAGACCATTATATAGTTTAATTATTCCTAATTGGTGTATTCTCTAGTAATACATGATGAATTAGGCTAGAAGGGATTCTGTGAGAAGATTAAAGTAAATCTTTTCCTTTTCAATCACTTACCAATAAACATGGTCATATTGTTACTGGCAGTTACCAGATACTACTTCTACTCTAGATACAATGTTAATTGCTTTAGATCTCACAGGTGGTTGTGGTCCTCCGGATTGCTTGTGTTGAAGGTCCTGAGCAGTCAGAGGTTTCAGCAATACTTATTAGCCTAAATGTCTCTAGCTGAAATGATTTATGAGATGAGAAACTGCTGGCTACAGAATATTAGACAGCTTTATCTCTTTTCCTAGTGGTGACTATACCTTTGTCAGTATCTACACTACAGAATTTAGATTGCCTGCACTGTACCCCTGTCCATCCAGATTGTGAGCAATATGGGCTGGGGGTGCCGGGGGGGTGCCGGTGTGGCGCTGCGGGGCTGCCGCGTGAGGCGAGGCCATGAGGTGAGGCTGCCCCGTGCCGGCCACAGCCGGTTCCAGCCGGCTCCAACGGCCCCACCGCAGGGCACGGCCGGGCCCAGCAGCCACGGGTGGGCGCCTCGGGGACAGCCTGGGCAAGAGAGGGCAAAACGCTGCCCGGCAGCCAGGAACAAGGGGCAGAAACAGCCCTGCCGGCACCCGGGGCAGAGGAGGAGGAGGGCAGGAGGGGCTCCAGGCGCCGGAGCAGGGATCCCCCTGCGGCCCCTGGGCAGGAGACCGCGCTGGAGCAGGGATCTCCCTCAGCCCCTGGGAAGGCCCCGCGCTGGAGCAGGGCAGGGTGTGAGGAGGAAGGGGCGGCAGAGAGGGGCTGTTAGGGACTGGCCTAGCCCCGTGCCCCAGCCCCTGCGCTGCTCGGGGGCAGGAGGTGGAGGGGTCGGGGATGGGGGAGTGAGGTTGGGCCTGGGGAGAAGAGGGGCTAGGAAGGTGTTATTTTAATTCTGTCTTTGTTTCTCACCAGTCAACTCTATTTTAATTGGCAATAAATTAAATCCCTTTTCCCCAAGTCAAGTCTGCTTTGCCTGTGACAATAACTGGTGAGTGATCTCACTGACTTTATCTCAACTGATGAGCTTTTTGATCATATTTTCAACACCCCAACCACACAATCTGAACTGTTTTCAGGGCTAGGGTCCTTGAAAGTTTCCTCCAGTGCAAAATTTTGACTACAGTCCCTGTTTCAGAGCTCCAGGAGCCTGCAAATTCAGCTGTCAGTGCATTGCTATGAAGCAGTACCTACACATGCACGGTTGATGAATTGTGAGATGATGCAGTAGCAAGCCATGAATCTGCACTTGTGGCCAGTGGTCACATTGTGGTGTGACCACATAATGGTGCCATTTTAGGACAGCCAAGTATTTCTTGTGCCAATGGTCCTACCCCTGTAGGAGTTCCTACCTATACTTATTCTCCCAGCAGAGAGGTCATTCAGTGAACTGCCTCACTGCGTTATGGCTGCTGTGTTATTTCTTCATCTTAGTCCCCTTACAAGTCAGTTCCTCCACAGGCTGGTAGCAATCATGGTGGATCTGTACAGCATCAGCCACAAAGAGGCATACTGCCCCTTGCCAGGGGAGAGGTTGCAGGGGTGTAGCAAGATCTGCACTGCTCCTACTCTCTTCTCTCTGATGTCCTCTAGAGAAAATAAGAAATAAAACTACCACCTTGTCTAGTGACAATGCTGACATGATCTATGGGTTACAGCAGAAGGCCTGACAGTGGTTGTTGGGCATATGCAATTTAACAGTGCACCCTGTTCAAGTTGCAGGCACAAGTGACTGCCAGTTTTTTCACTGACATCCTCTCATTAGTATTGAGAGGTCAGAAATGTAGGAGCGCCCTTAATCTAAGACTGGTCTGGCTGTAACACTGTTGAGCTTGGCAGAAATCCCCATGTGTTAATTTCAGTAGGTGTTGGCAACCTTGTGGTGGTATGAATATTTTAAGTGTTTGACAAGAAACGTTGTAAGTTGTCTCAGTCCTAGGGTGTGGAGGTAATTTGGGGCCCGTCCCTGACTGGCAATGATACAGTATGATAAACTAGAAGGTGGTACATCATTTTGTGGCATAGCAGTTTTTTAGAAGGATGTCATGTGTGAATGCAGAGGAGAAGAAAGATGTGTGAGAGAATGGTGAAAAATGTACCAGAAGGCCAGTATTGCTTCAGGAGACTGTATGTGCTTATTTCAGCTGTTTGAACAGGGTGCAATGGAAAGGCACAGTCTTGGCAAATTCTGAGATTCTGAATTGTCAGGTTAATAAAAAGCCTGCGGCCTTTCACTAGTGATGGAATGATCAAGTGTACTAGGCTACATCCCTTAGCACACCAATGGCCTCTTTCTACCCAGTATATAATGAATTAACTACTTCGGGCTTTTCTTCAGCATTCTTGGAGGTTACAAGAGTGTAAACAAACACAACTGAGCTAATGTTCTCAGATGGGAATGTCGATACAGATATTTAGACCTATTTAAAAATTATATAAAAATTCTATTTTGATTTCTACAGCTTCTTTCTAGTGCAGCTAATTTATAACAGGAAGTTCTTTAGCAATATTAGTGTAGAACTCTTGAAAAAAGTATTTTAAGCCTTAATTAGAGCTTTGAAAAATGACATCTTTTAGTTAAATATGCTTAGCTTTCATCTTCCTGCAGGAAAGTTCAGCTATAATTTGGTTGACTTACAGTGCATATTTTAATAGCAAACCTATTATCATGTCAATCAGGACTTTCCATGTTTTCTTTTCTTTTAAGCAAATAAAACACTCCAAATTAGATCTCCTTAAAATATTGGCAATAAAAGTTGTGATAAAAGCTTGAACGGCAGTTAGTACTAAAAAGCTTATCGTAGAGTTTTCCAAATTTATTATTCCAAAAAAACTGACTAATTCCTCTGAGTACTTCCAAAGTTGTATGGAATAAATGTTGAACTATTTCTTCCTTGTTCTTCCTTGTGAAATCAAAACCAAAAGAAAAACTTGGTATTTTTACTTCACTGATATTAGAGTCAACATTCCCCCCACCCCCCTTTTTTTTATGCCAACCTGTCAAAAAATGAGAAGTGCACAAATATTATTAATTTTATCGGGAAGTCTGGTAAGGCACAGAGGTGCACCTCAGCACAACTCCGTAGAGGATCAGGTCCTAACCATGTGTTGAACTTGATTTTGAAAGACAGTGGGCAGTCAGACCTGGGTCCAGCCAAGAGTTTAGGCAGATGATAGTTTTTGCCCATTTTTACAAACATAAGTATATGTTTAAATTCTGTGCTGCTGCTTTAGATTCCAGCAACTGGAAAACTCTCAAAACTTTCAAGTAGCTAACCCTTTAATTTTCTGTACCCAAGGTAGCATTCTGTTGCCAAGCAGTGTGATTTGATTTTTAAATACAATATTTACCATGTGCTTTGGAAACACAGTTTTTGTATTCAAGTGAGGAAAAATATATATGTTAAAAGTTAATGGGCATCTTGGATATGCTTTTAAATCTTAATTTTCCCCATCTAGGCCTCTTGGGCTCACCATGACTTTGGCAATCATAGTTCTGTTTTGCTTTTTGTTTTTGTTTGCTACAGTGAACTTTTAGGAAAATGTGTGGCTGACTGAGGAAGGCAAATTGGTAGATGCCAGTTTACTGCAGATGCAAAACATTTTGCAAAATGCAAACTCAGATATTATCTGTTTTTTTTTTCTTTTTTCCTAATTGCAAGGAGCAAATTCATTTACGAAGAAGCAAAATGTGCTCCATCTGGCTTAAAGAAAAAGGCTTAACATAAACATATTCTGCTCACAAGGATGACCATTCTAACTTACTTTTATATCACGGACAGTGGTCAGTGGTAGACTCTTAAGGAACGAGAAGACATTGCAATTGCATAGTAACAGTTTCCCAGGTCCCAGTTGTGCAAATGCAAGTACTTTCTAACTTAACTTCCTGAGGTTATAGCCCTGTTGCTGTTTTAATAGCATTAGTAATTTTATTTCCGTTGCCGAATGTGTCTAGTTGTTTGGGATGAAACTCCCAGTGGTTTCAAAAGGTTATGGCTCAGAGGCATGGTCAGGGAATTTGCATAATAAGCACACACACTTGGTTTGTCTAAGTATGTCAACCCAGGAGCTGTCCTGGATTATTAGAGACAAAGTGAGGTATAAAACAAAACAAAACATAGTAATCTAACTTTATCAAAAGAAAAACAACTCATTTGTTCAACACTGTAATTTAGAGCTAAGAACCAAACAGCTGGTGCATAATATGCTTGTTATAATCTGAAATTCTTTTACCTGACAAGAATTTTGGGGGGGAGAAGAAAAACTTAGCTGTTCTTTCCTATATAGTCTCAGTGGAATCCAGAGCAAAATGGAAATGGGGACATTTAGCTGCAAGATTTTTGCATACAAAATAAATGGCAAAGTTTTAAGGGCACATGCATTTGAATACTATAATCAAAATGTCATTTAATGCAAATTCCAAAAGTAGTATCAACACAGAATTATAAATTTGACAGTGAAGAGCCTTTCATGAATAAATAGTTAAAGAAAGGTTAGGATATTGCTGTCTCTGTCATGCTTCTGTTTGCTCTTCAAAGTTTCTGCTATTTCAAATTGGTGTAAAGTAGGTGGTGTTGTAATTTATTTTTATTTTTCTTTAGCTATAGGCCACTAGTTTTCAATATTTTGCAGATTTGCCAACCTCTCATTGTCATTTTAAAAGGGAGAAATAACCACCCATGGAAAAAATACGCAGTCAAGAAATTACACTTAACCATTAAAAGAATATTCAGTCAAATCACTCTAAGTGGGAAGTGAAAGGGGTTTTATTTTTAAGCATGATAAAGTGTGTGTTTTAAGATGGGAAAAGCAAAGTAGATCCATTTTAATTTTGTGGTAATGCATTCACTGGAAAAGGGCAACACTGTAAGAATATTTTTATATTCCATCTGTGCTAAATTTTCGTCATTGGATACAAGGGAAAAAAGTGTAGCTTTTATTGAAAGTTCACTTAATGGTGATGCTGGTATTTATTTAAGATTGAATTAAGTTCAAGTAGCACAGGGTGGTTACACATGGGTAACCCCCGCAGCCTCTTCCTGCTTCCCTCTCCATGACATGAAGGTGGTCAGTATGTGGGTGGGACAAGCAGCACTGCCAGAGGGGGCATCTGCCCCCAAACTGATGGTGCTGTTCCTTAACGATAATGAAGTTTGCTTAGGATGACCATCAGCCATCTTAAAACCCTACCCAGGGAACTGCCGAGGCAGAAGGGAGGAGCCAGCTTGAAGAGCAGCACGAGAGAAGCGTGATCATCGAGGAGAGGTTGGCAGTGCAGCGCTCAGTCACCCCACAAGCGTCCCAATCTTGGCCCGGGGCCGGCGGCGCAGCCTCCCCGTGGGGCGCCAGGAGCAGCGAGCGTGGGGCGCAGCAGGCGGGGACCAGCACTTGTGGGGCGCGCGGGCATCCCTGGGGCACTCCCTCGCCAGCCTGCGCGGCCGGGAGGAGGCGGCACGGAGCTGGAGCATCCGCTTCTCCTGCAGGAGGGGTGCAGTCAGGGAACCAGCGCTGGCCCCCCCACAGAGCGCGTGCCGGTAACCCACAGCACCGGGTGGGGTTGTACGTGTGTAACTGCGCGAGTTAGGAGTGTTTGGGGTTAGCTGTAGAAGGGTGTTGAGAAATTTTCACTCTGAAGCTTACAAGACAAAGATCAAAACAAACATTAATAATTTGCTGCTGTGTAGACGTGTTTTTAGATGTAACTCATGTATGTATGCAAGAGCTGCATAAGGCTGAATTCTTTATAATCACAAAGCATTCGTTACTGTTGCAGAGACAGTAATGAGGTTTTTAACATCGTTGAATATGTAGCCTTCTGGACATTAAATCTGCTACGCAGCTGCCTGTGAGAGTCTGGACTTGACAAACCAGGTGCTCACTGAGAAAGGGAGGCACATTATCTCAGCTGCTGCCTCTTCTAAACAAGCAGTTTATTTACTATTTAGCAGGTAGTAATAATATATCACCTCACGGAGAGGTGGGTAACCTGTAGTCAGCCATCACAAACTGTAGACTCTAGGATTAGTCATACAGGTACTGTGGTTGTAGGAGGGATGTTTCAGCCTCTGGTGTTGGCTCACTTCTGGTACAGGTCCTGGGTGAAAGAACACAGATAAAACACCTACAACAGACAGAAATCATAGTTTCAATTGTGTATTTAATGTAGTACACTGTGCATTGTATCATGTAGACTGCTAAAATACTAGAACAAGCAGTAGAAAAATAAAAGTGGTGTATAGGGACAATGGAAAATTAAATAGCAAAGTTTCAGCTGGTGAAAGTAGAGAGTACGAATGAGACTTACAAAAGAGTGGTATCAGTAAAAGAAGGAAGGTTAAGAAAGTGAGAATGGAGTTAATTGTACATATGCTAAAAACAATTACTTAGTATCCTGTAAAGTGAAATGTGCATAAAAATAGCTTTAAAGTTGACCTTAAGTGAAGTCAAAGCCTAATCTCACTAAATTTTTCAGTTAGTTCCAACATATTGACAGTATAGCTATGTATGAGAAAAACAAACCTAAGAATCAGAACTTGCATATATGTTTTTGACTAACCACTCTTTGAGCTGACTGCTTTGTTAAACGCTTTCCACATTAAAATACATGTTCTTTTTGACTTTTTTTCTCACATCACTCTGTATTTCATATGGTCTGTCCAATTTATTTTGTTCCAGTCTACTCCCTTTAAATGCTTGCTAGCATATAACACTTTTTCTATAATACTTCAAAGAAGAAAATCTTTGAATGGCCAACACTGAGCACAGGCTAAAGTCCTGGAAGGCTTTCAATTTCTTCCAGTCAGTTTGAGTGTCGCACCAAATTGACAGAGTCTCGAAATTTCAACTTCTGTTTTACTGTTGGCTTTGTATACTGTGCTTCTTGTGTTGTAACTTTCTGATGACTTTTGTTTTGCGTGTGTGTACATGTGTCTGTAACCTTTTAATACTGTCTTGGAGTATACATTTGCCTAGCAAGAGATCTGATAGATGATGGTTGAATCAGTATTTTTCTGGTCAAACTAGAAATGCTAACCCCCAAACATGCATAACTTCAGACCCGGAAATGCTTTAGTTTCTGTTCTTTTTAACATTAAGTCGCAACAAGCTAAATGGTCTTCAGATATTGGGAGGGAAGATGAGGAAAGTATTTGAGTGTTAGGTCCCTAAAGAACATAAAACGAGCTATTGAGAGATTCGTGGTGTTGGAGGCATAGAAAGCCAGAGAAAAGGCGTCAAAACCAAGGTTTTGTCCTTTGATGATCAGTACTGGCAGTCAAGAGGTTTGCAAATGATGCCAATATCATAATTAAATGCTATACAGTAGAGACTTTAGCTTCCTTCAGATTAATTGGTAAGTGCGTGAAAATGGTAAAGAAAATGAAATTTCACAATTTCTGTAGTAGTTTGTGTCTTAAAACAAGCCTGAGTTGCTCCGAAATAGTTTGCATCAAAGCTAACAGCAAGGGTCAACTAGCTTGAGTTATCTTCCCATCATACTATAAAGCACTCTCATTGTCAGAGACTGAAGCAAGCAGAGAAAGAATCATCATTTACCAACCTGTCCTTTCTCCCTTCTGTTTCATAAACTCAAAACAACAAAAGCTCTTGTGATTCTAGGAGGGAAGGTAGAATAACTGACAAAAGACTTAATTTAAAAAATAAAGTAAACATTCTCAAAATAACTACCTATTTCCTAGAACACATGATATGAGGAATATCCAGTTCTCATCTGTTCACAAAATGAAAAAAAGTGAAGTGTATATATTCTAAGTTATCTCAATATATTTCAAGTTGAAAAAAAAGTTACGAATGTTAAATGTTCTGCAATGAGACGTTGTCCCAAGGGGAATCAAGCTTCACGAACAGACTGAAGAGTTTTAGGTAAGTCTGAATAGCTGTAACATGATTAAGTTTAAATCTTTACATTTAATTACAGCTTTTCATTTTATTAAAAAGGCAAACAAAAAAACTCTGAAAAGAACTTACTTAATCACCACTTAACCAGTGACAATTTTGTCATCCATTCTTGTGTAACTAGCCTGCTCATTGCTCCTCTACTTAAATATTATAAACCACACTTCTGTTTGAAGATGAATGTAGTTACTGAATAACGTTACATTAATCAGAAGATAGAAAGCAGTGTTTTTCCACCGATGGCATACATTTCTCTGGAGACGAGATACAAGAAATATGCTTTGACAGTGATGAGAATATGGAATTCACCTTTTTTGTAACACATACTCAGCTTGGCCACTCAATTCTCATCTTATCTTGTTTTGCATTTGTTGAACACCTTCAGCTCCTCCAGCTTGCAGGAAAGTGTGATTCTTAGTTTCATGTGGCTAGACAGAGCACACAGATGTCATGCAAACAGAAGACTGTAGTTTAAATATTTCCAGAGCATTTCATGAATGAAGGGCTAAGAGAACCCTGAAGTTCCTTATAGATGTTTTAGGAATTCATGCCAATTGAAATTTGGGCTAACACAAAACTGTTGGTCTTTCTTCATTTTTTTAGCAAAATTTTAATATCAGAGTGCTCTGCTGGGGCTTTGTCATGAGATTCTTATTTTATTTTTTAGTGGTATAGGTCAGCTCCTTTAAAAAGTAGTAATTGCCCATGAAGCTTATAACAGTTATCTTAAATGTTTGCAAAACTGAACATAAGTTGCTGTAGAAGAGCTGACCATTCTTATGAAAATGATCATTCTTACTAATTATTTGTGACAAGTTACTTTCATTATAATGTCACCAAGGAATCAGAGTTGTAGACTGGGGCTGTACAGTAGTAGTCACTATGAACAAAACCTAGAATAACAGGACAGTCAAATGTAGAGATAGTGATACGTACAACCAAGCTTACATCATTAGCTTTTTTACTGGTCATCTAGAATGAAGTCCTTATCCCACTACGGATGATAGTAAAGCTCTTCCTGACATAGCTAAGTCAGTAATTGATCTTTGCTTATTGTTCAGTTAATGTTCATTACTCATGGTGTAGAGTATTGGATTCTACTAAAGATGGGAAACAGTTTAATCATGGCAACTGTTTGTATCTTCAGGTTTGGGGGACCAGTCTCTATGGCAGGCCCACTGTGTACCTATCTCTTAGAGCTTTGAAAATGACTATAACATACATTTAAAATAAAACAACATTTATCAAGAAAAATTGGAAGTCAGGGACCAGTTGTATCAGCTGGATGTTCGTAAGTCCATGGGGTCTGATGAGATTCACCCCAGAGTACTGAGAGAGTTAGTAGATGTTATAGCTGGACCCCTCTCAACAATTTATCAAAGGTCTTGGGAGTCTGAGGAGGTCCCAGCTGACTGGAAGCTAGCCAATGTTATACCCATCTACAAGAAGGGAATGGAAGAGAAGACCCAGGAAGCTACAGACCTGTTAGTTTAACCTCAGTGCCTGGAAAAGTTATGGAGAAGATTATCCTGGAGGATATTGAAAGGCAATTAAAGAACAAAGGAATTATCAGGCATAGTCAACATGGGTTCATGAAGGGAGAGTCCTGCCTTAGTAATTAGATCTCTGTCTATGATAAGGTCACTCGCTTGGTAGATAATGGAAAGGCAGTGAATGTAATCTGTTTGGATTTTAGTAAGGCCTTTGATACCGTCCCTCACAGCATCCTTCTGGACAAATTGTCCAGTTGTGAGATAAACAGGTTCACGCTATGCTGGGTGATGAACTCAATGGTAGAGCTCAAAGGGTTGTAGTGAATGGGGCTACATCTGGCTGGCGGACAGTCACTAGTGGTGTTCCCCAGGACTCAACTCTAGGGTCAGTCCTGTTCAACATTTTTATCAATGATCTGGATGCAGGAGTTGAATGCATCCTCAGCAAGTTTGCTGATGACAGTAAAATGGGAGGTGCTGTTGACTCTCTGGAGTGACGAGAGGCTTTGCAGAGGGACCTAGATAGACTGGAGCACTGGACAATCATCAACAGCATGAAATTCAGCAAAGGAAAATGCTGGGTTCTGCACCAGGGACGGAGTAATGCTGGACACAGGCACTGTCTGGGGAGCAGCTCAGCAGAAAGGGACCTGGGTGTGCTGGTCGGCAGCAGGCCCAACGTGAGCCAGCAGCGTGCCCTGGCAGCCAAGGGGCAAACTGTGTTTTGGGGTGTGTTAAACACAGCACAGCCAGCTGGTCAAAAGAGGTGATTCTCCTGCTGTATTTAGCATTGGTGTGACCTCACCTTGAATATTGTGTGCAGTTTTGGGCTCCACAATATAAAAAAAGATGTTAGGATACTTGAAAGCATCCAGAGGAGGGCAACAAAGCTGGTTAAAGGGCTTGAG
>VXAA01006405.1:2326672-2404965 GCA_013399115.1 Anseranas semipalmata
GTGACACACAATGTAGGTGCCTGCATCTGACTGGACAAACTGCATCCTAAACTCTAGCAGCTAGGGCTCCACCAGCGGCACTGGAGCCAGATAGGTAGTTTACATTCACCCAAATAGCTGGGGTGGGGTTTGCTTCCACTAATTTTAAACACTACAATGTAGGTATCTGAACCTGATCTTTTTCCTCTCCTCTCCTCTCCTCTCCTCTCCTCTCCTTTTTTGCTTATCCTGTAGAAGAAAATGTCTGTTTAATGTGTGCTTCTTCCTATGATACGGTTTTCTGAAAAGGAGGATTACAGAAGGGAGAAGTGATTGGAGTGATATATCCACTATTTATGCACAGGACATGCACGAACTCCGTTGGCAAGTTTGGAACCACAGAAGCTCTAGAAGACATTTAAAATAAGAGGAATTGAATGCTGGTATAGTAGAATAAGGGACGTTTAACAAAATGTTTAGAAATGTGATCACAGTATGCCTTTGTAATTTTTGTTTTCCTAGTGGAGAATTTTCAAAAGGACTTAAACAATTTAAATACCTAGTTAAAACTGATGTATAATAAAACATGAGAATCTTGCTTGCCCAGATTGCTTTGAAGTATCTTCTGTAACAATTTCGGCTGTTAGTGTTTAATGATGTTTTCTTGATGCTTGTACATAGCTGGCATGTTCTAAAGATGGTATTTCCAAACTCTGGATTTTTTTTTTTTTCATTAGTTAACAGCTTTCTGTATGCAGAGTTTAAAGATCAATAGCAATAATAGCCTTGAAGCTTGAAGCCTGATTTAAAGGTGATGGTGCCCTGATTCAAAATATAGACAAATATGTCCTGTGCCATCTTTCCAGATAACTTATAGCCTAGATGCTGTTGGCAGCATTTGTCCAAAGATGTCAGAATGCTAGTCTGAAGCTTAAATAATTAATACATGTAGTTTTATTTGACTTTTCAAATTGGATAGGGTAGTGAAGTTTCTCAGATCCTACTGGATAGATACTAGTAGCAGATCTTGGCTTTTAAAAGTAACAGTTCTGTGATTATTGACGAACTAAAAGGGATCACTAATAAAACATTGTCAGTATTCCACCTCAAGACAAAATTTAGCAACTTGTGATAAATGCAAAAGACTGTAAGAAAACGTGGTGGCTGTACTGTGTGTTCATATACATTTCACAAACAAAAATGGCTTCAAGGAAGTAGTTAATTACAATGTGTTTATGGATAGTGAATCAGTATCAACCTGTCACTCTGACTAGGCAAGATTGTTGTACTTTGCAGTACTAGAAGTCTGTAAAGTCAAAGGAATCAAAATGTGGCTGTATTTTATTTCATTTTATGATAGATTAACTGATAAGACCATAACTGAATAATTCAGTATTTCTATGTTGAAAATAAAACATTAATTGTTAAGTTTAAATTTCTCACCTCTTATACCTGACACTGGTACGTTTAAATCCAGTGACTGACAGATTTAATGTGAACAATAAAACTGCTGAATTTAGATGCATAAGTTCCATTTCAGCTCAAAATATACTCACCAGTGTATTTTCAGCTGAGAGAATAAATGAGATAGTAGACTCACTTATTTTATCCTGGTTGGAAAATGTTTTCATGGACATACTTTAGAAGAAGAAATGGAAGCATATAGAACTCCTGTTTCCACTGTGTTCTGAAAGAAGTGAATGCTCAGTGATTTGCCACTATAAAGACTATAGCAGCACTAGGAACATGAATGCATTTCCTAGCTCACAGCATGGTTCAAGTTGCATCCCATTGAACTTATTGACCTAAAACTAAGTAAGACAATAAATAACACGCAAACCTAAAACACACTCCAGCTGAAAGCTAAGAGTGTGTAAAATAAATCTAACCGCAGTCTTTAAACTTCAAGTCTGTTTCAATAATTAATATTAATTAACAGATTATCTGTGCTTTAATTCCAAATGGAACATGCAAAGCCTATTTAGGACACTTAATTTAATATATTTCCATAATTGAATCACTATACCGGTGCTGGTACAGGTCCAGTCTCCAAGTGTAAGGAATTCAGAGGTGGAGAATTGAGTAATTGCTAACAGTTGTGGAGTTTCACTTTAAAGTGATTCCATGCATACTATATATATATATATATATATGTATATAAAACAAACAAACAAACAAAAAAAACACAAAATGGGTAACATCAGACTTTGATAGGAAAATGTGGCAATATCTTCAACTAAGTAAGTTCAAGAGTTCAAGAGTTTGGCAAATATGTGAGTATGTTATGCATACTGACAAAACCTGTTAGCAGGTTCTGAAGGTTTATTTGAAGTTCAAGGTGCTTTCATGCTCAAGGTGCTTACTTTAGAGTTGGAAGATCCTGGTTCCAATCTTCCAGAGGTATGTGAATGATTGCATCACACCCTTGTGTTGAGCAATGTAATTGATATTTGAAGAAGAGTCCTTGAGTCCTCAAGTTCTCCTGAGGGACATGAGATATTTTGTATAAAATATTTAAATACTCTCCAGCATGATGACTGTGGCATTCACATAAAGGTAGAATACCTGGATTTAGTAGAATATTATGAAAAAAAAACAAGAGAAAATCAAAGGGTTTCTGCCTCATCTTCACAAGCACATGTACTGGAGTACACTGTGGTTTGATGGTTGAGAAGCTGCCCTACACATGATGCATGCATGTTTAAAACTTCTCAGGTGGAAACCAGTCTCAAACATTCTTGGCAAACACAGTAAATAGCAGTCATAAAAGGAAACAATGCCAACCTAGAATATCCGGAGGGGAATTTTGATAAGAAATAAATACAATTTATTTTATTTGTATTTCATAAGAAGTGCATAATTTCATTTTAATTTTACAAACTTTGCTTGATTGGTTAGTGCAGAGAATATAAAATAAATTGCTTGCACAGATTCTGTTTGTCAAGAGCAACAACAAATTAGTTCATTTTGGTAGAGACATCTGGAAGTCGTTGGACTGCCACCCCTTCCCCAGCTGACAGTTTTCAGTTGGTATATTGTTTTTTTTTTTTTCTTCACAAGTTTATGACTTAAAAAAAATTGCATCTGATTTCAGAGAATGCACTTATCATGTTTTTTCATTTTCAGCTGGACTGGTGTTTACAAGTCTCTTGTTCTTTACTGCCTGACTTAGTGTAAGGAATGAGATCATAGCCATAATCATTTGAGATTGTTAACACAGAGACTGTTAACACAGAGAAGGAGTGGATCCAGGAGCCTTTTGCCTATGTTTAGAAATCCTGATATGGAAAGCACCACTGTCATCGTGGGTAGACGTGATTAGTTACCAGTGACATAGAATGCTATCCCCAGAATATTCTTGGAGTCAGTTTATGAAATTTACAGTTTGACATAGACAGTATGTTTATGACTAAGTTATTTCAGGAGATTTTAAAGTTTTAAAAGCTTGAGACCCAATTCACCACTGTTCTTCAAAATATGCAGTAACTTACACTAGAGCAGCATGTTCATAAAATGTTGCCGTTTTGATCTGAGAGCATTATATGCTTACTTGACATGCATTACTGATGCTTGCACAATGCATATGGGAATGATGATGAAGAAGGCTTTGCTGCTTGTCATGCTTGCAGGCATCCAGGACTGTGGGCTTGCACAGTGTTGGCAAAGAGCTCTTTTCAGACCACTCACAGACAAAGAACTAGTTTGTAATTTCTCAACAGTTCTGAATGACATACAAGATTTAGCAATTTCATATAAACTGGTCATGGATAATTCACAATCAGAAAAAAATAGGTCATATTCATTATAAAAATTATTAGGAATTCTTTTTCAAGCTGTAGCTTTTAAATTACCGGTAAGAAAACATGTCATAGCCTCAAACATTATTTTGCCTAGCATATTAGTTTCCTGCAAAACCTGTGTTTGTGTCTGAGAGATCATTTCTGGAATGTATGAATGGCAATTTTTTTTATACAGAAAAAGAAAAAAAAAAGAGATGAAGCTGTTCTAGATTTTAGTAGGAAGGAAGTGATAGACTTCACAATCCATAGGAGGAAGAAAAGCGGGATAAAAATAATAGACTTCAGAAGGGTGGATTTTAACAAACGCAGGACATTGTTAGTAATAAATCTTAGTGAAAAAAAAACGAGTTAAAGAGAGTCAGCTGATTCCTAAAGAGACAACATTCAAGTCATAGGTGCAAACTGTCCAATTACAGAGGTAGAACAGGAAGTATATTAAAAGATCAAATGACATAAAACATGAAAGGAATATACAGGCTGTGGAAACTAGGTCAGACAGAAACTTGGAAGGATAAGAAAAGTAGCTTGCATAGGAGGAATAACACCAGAAAAGATACAGCTCAAGAAAACACAGGAAGGAACAGGCAAGAGTGCTGAGAAATCATTCTACAAATACATTCCAAGGAAAAAGAAGGCCAGGGATGGCAATGGACAATTAGCAGAGGGAAAATGCCTTGTCTTTCCATCAATGTTCACTAAAATGCTTAACGACAGGCATAGCTGATGTCAATGACAAGTTCTTACTGTCAACCAGAGAAAGAATAAGCTGGAGCATACATGGAAGAGATGAATCCACTCAATTCTTTTGGTCCCAATGATATTTACTTTAGACTGTTTTAAGAACCAATTAAACCAATGTCACAAGTTACAGCCATTATTTTTGAGGGTGCATGAAAAATTAATGAGGTGTTGGAAGCCTGGAAAATAAATAATATAATAAGAAGACGAATGTGAGGAAGAGTTGGGAAACTATTTCAATTTTTTTCACTCTGTTCGACCGTTTCCTCTCCCCCAAATGCTGTCACAACAATCAAATGATTTGTCAGATTTTAAAAGATAAAGAAGTAACAGCTAAATTGGATTTAATAGATTTATTTCTTCTTGATGTCAAGTAACCAGTTTTATGTATAATACAGAATCAAAAGTTACTATCTATCATGACCTTAATAAGACTTCTGACAGTTTCACGTATTTCTGTAATTAAGCTTAACAGATATGGTGTAGATGAGACTACCATAGTGTCATAGCAAAACTGATCACAGGATGGTATTGAGTCAGTGATTATCAATGGAAGGATCTTTACTTTTGAGTAAAGCTCTTCAGGGTATCCCAGCTTGGATTCTATTTGATATTTCATTGATAACCTGGGTGATGGAATAGAAAATATGCTTATTATGCTGTCCTAGTATAAACTGCAAGTATATGGGAAGTCTGGATTAAAATTCAAAGTGCTTTAACAGCATAGGAAAAAAAAAGATTTTAAAATGTGTGATTCAATTCGATAAGGACAACTACAGGCTTTACTTTTGGGTAGTAATATCAGGTGCATGAATACAGAGATAGTAGTTCTACATGAGTTGATTAGATAGCAATTCAGTATCAAAGGATCTGAGGATAATCCTCAGCAGATCACAAGCTACACATCAGTCAGTGGTGTCATGCTGCTGTAAAGGAGAACATTGTACAACATGCTGGGATATGTGAATGAAGTACAGCTCAGAAGAAATGCTAAGTAATTCTGCTTTGCTCATCATAGATGAAACCTTAGCGGGAGGATAGTGGGGAGCATGTGGGCCCATCAAGAAAGCTATAGACCAATACTGCAAATAGTTTGGAGGAGAAAAATGCGTATAATAAGAGATCTGGATAATTTTTTTAGTGAAGGGAAATTAAATCATTTGGGACTGGTTCTTAAAAGAAGACTGAAGGCTTAAGAGTATTCAAATGTGTAAAATTCTAGTTGAGAGAGAAAAGTATTTGTCACTTCTCCATGTTAGAGATGTTAGGACAATAGGTAATCAATAGTTTTAAGTAGCAGTTTAATTTGCATGTTGAAATAATAAAAGTAATGAAGTACTAGAACAGGCCAGTTTCGGAGGCTGTGAGTCTCTGTTGTAGAAAGTCTTTCCGAACTGGTGAGAAACATCTACCAGGATGCACATAATTTCTTTCCATCCTGAAGCAAAGAGATGACCAATGGCTTCTTGAGGTCCCTTCCAGCCCTGTTCTATAATTCTGTACTCATTAATTTAAAAGTTGAGAGTTTAAATATATATATATATTTACTATGCAAATGGAAGTCAAGAAAAAAGTGGTACAGCAAACTTTCTCGTATAATTATGACACTCTAGGAAAAAGAAGAACTGTCAGTTATTTTCCCAAGTTATTTCCCCAAAGAGCAGGCTTTTAAGTTGTCTAATTGATCTACATTTGCAAAGAAGTGTAATTAAATCTCAGGGCAAATATATGCATTCAAATCCTGTTAGAAAATAATGGGATTCAGATGTATAATTTCTCAACTCCTACACACAGCTTTGAAAATATACCCTGAAGTCTAAACATAAAGGTATCCACAGTGACAAAAACAAAGTTTAAAAACAACATTAAACAGTTTTATATCTGTTCACCAAACAAAATGCTACATTTCATAAGGACCTGCTTCAGGTGTAGAAATAATGGGAGCTATTTTCATATCCAGGAGTCTTCTCAACAACCAGACAAACTCAATAAGCTGAATCTGCCCTAAAGCAGATGACACCAAACTTAGAAGTCACTGATTAGTTCTGTGGGAGACCTCAGCCCACCTCTGGTTGTTAACTAAAAGTGATTGATTAGCTCCATTTAGCATAAACTAAATTTTGGCACTGTAGAAAAAGAAAGAATCATAGAATCATAGAATATCCCGAGTTGGAAGGGACCCATATGGATCATCGAGTCCAACTGCTGGCACTACACAGGCCTGCCCAAAAATTCAGACCATATGACTAAGAGCACTGTCCAAGCACTTCTTAAACTTCGATAGGTTTGGTGCCGTGACTACGTCCCTGGGGAGCCTGTTCCAGTGTGCGACAACCCTCTTGGTGAAGAACCTCTTCCTGATATCCAGCCTGAGCCTCCCCTGTTGCAGCTTGACACCATTCCCTCGGATCCTATCACTGGTCAGAAGTGATACTATCAAAAAAGAAGTGAACTATCAAAAAATCTCACTTTTTGTCTTGTGGTTTCATGGTTCTATGATTGAGCTCATCAGACATATACTGCTTAATGGCATAAAAATACATAAACTATTATTAATTGTTTAAGTAATGTGGTATTTACATGAATTGAATCAGCTAATTAAGCAAACAATTAAAAGCCTGCAATATTGACTAGTAATTGTATAATAGACTTTTATTAGAGTTTGTCCATAAACTTATGTTATATGCATTTTAATGAATTTACTAATTGTACAGACACATTGCACAAATTAGAATCAGACCAAAAATGTGGAAAAAGCCCTGGACAACACTAATTCAAGCTTCCTAAGCATTTATGGATAGCTTAAAACAATTCTCATTGATTTAACTAATTATATTTGCTACTTAATTTAAATGGAATACTTCATTGCTGCCTGAATTGCAAGTTTTATTGGCAGTTTTAACACAAAATGTTATGCAGATAATTGCTGGTTATAGAACTGTTGATGCAATAAGACTTGCAAAAGATTATATACAGCTTTTATAAAGCTTTAAGGTTGAATTCAGAAGAGAAAACTACTTTATTTAGGTCACAGTATTGAATATTACAGCACAATTATCAATGTTTTATCACAGAGTTTAAAGCTTTCATCTTAGTCTTTTGATCATTTTATATCAACAAGGGATTCATTACATCATGGAAAAAAAAGCTGCTTGTGTAGCTTTTATGTCATGGGAAAAGGATCTGTGTGTTAATGAAGAAATTGTAAGGTATTGATTTAAGAAAATGAAAAATAAACAAAAAACCCACAACTGCTTAATCTCCTTCTGCTACCTCACTTTCTTCTTACTTCTCTTTATTTAAGAAGAGTGAAACCTAATGGTTTTGTTCCTTCTTCATAAATTCAGCATGTGGCCTGTTGCTTGTGTGAGGTATTTTTTTTTTTTATGAGAAATAAAAAAGAAAATAACTCCTGCATGTAAACCAAATCTTTTCTAAATGCATATATTGGAATCTGCTTGGTCCTAAGAGGTTCCCCTCCAGTAGTAAGTAATTTCCAATATCAGATTGTTTCCTGTATCTTGTATTTTGCTGTTCTCCAAAGAATTCAATAAGTAAATTTCTCATAAGGTTGGTATTACTCTGTTGACAGAAAATGCTAACCCATTTGGGACGGTTGATGAATATCAAAACAAACCATAATAGTATTTAGTTATTTAATTTGATTTTAAAATACAAACGCAGCATTATGTATACATGTTCAAGTGCCCAAATGATCAGGCAGGTGCCTGTTGGGCAGAAAGATACAGAAGAAATGTTTATGTAAAATGCACAATACTATAAAATATGCCACACCAATGAGAAGAGCACTTGAACAGTGTTTGGAATATGTTGAAAAGGAACTTGTGGCTTTCCCCTCTAATGTGAGAATTCTGCTCTTTAGAACTAACAAATTAAGCAGGTAAAATCATCCAGGAAAGACAAGTGCCCCGTTCCCTTGAAAAGAATAGCTATGCTTAGTATCAGACATACTTCCTGGAGATAAGCAATATGGCTTTAAATTATCCCAAGTACTTCAGGCCATGTTCAACTTTCAAATTTATGCTCAGGAATTTGTGTCCATCGATCTGTCATGGAAAAGGAGGCCTTTGGGTCTTGAGATGAAGGCATTGCCTCCCATGTTCTTTAAAACACAGTTCAGATGGCTGCCTTCCAGAAAAGTTCATAGCACAAAGTCCTGTGTGGACAGTTTCACAGAGTAGGTATTCAAACAGCAGAGCAGTAGTGTGCTATGTGATAGCCTCGTCTCCTAGTTCTGCTGCTGTTCAGCTTAGATGGGACCTCACCCAATACTACTGGCAGTGCTGAACTGCATACTGATGTAGTTCCCATATTTTGTGTTTGGAACAAAGGTTTGGGTTTTTGGATCATACATACGGTAAGCAAGCACATAAGGAGCACATATAGGAGCTACAACCCTAGCCTCTGAGGCTCATTAGTTCCTTTCTCCATCTAAATCTTATTTTGTCTGTTGCCTCTCTTTCTCATCTGTAAAATGAGAATTAGAAACAAACAGTGCAGGCTAATATGATGGGAGGGATGCAGGGGGAATACTAAGTGAATAGTTACCTTATGGATTTCTTGAGCTCTCCTTTACAAGAGCTTAAATAGCGATTTTATGAACTCTTCAAAGTATAATCTCATAGAAAAATTTCCAGTCTCTTCTCTTCTGCTTTTCTTTCCCTTGCCTCTTCTCCTGAGAGAAGTTGTACATTAGACAGAACCATCTAGCTCTTCAAAAAGGCAGAACTGTTTGCAACATGGCTCTCAGAACACAAAAGCTTCTTTTGTCTCATTGAATTAAAATAATGAAATCATACAAATAAACAGATTTTAGATGCTAATGATTGGTATCATGATTTGGTTGTTAATGAGGAATATGAGCTTATAGCTATAAAGTCTTCAAGATAAAAGAATTACAGTAAAATACTGGAGGAAACAGCTTGTTAGGAAAGAAAATTATTTGTGCTTGACTCATTCAAACTGCTAACTATCTAAAAGTAAGGAGTCTCTATCAAAACATTTTGAAGGATATTATATTTCAGAACAAGACTTCTAAAGGGTTAGATATATTATGGTTAATTAGTGTTGTGGATGACTGTCGGTACTTTACCTTTCAATGAATTTCTATCTGTATCTCTCATGCTGCAGGTAACTGCTATGCTATCAGTTCTTCTAGAAAATGGCGCTCTGTTTTTTGTCCTGAAATTTTATTCTGGCTTTGAGATACCTTTCTAAATGAAAATTTTGTGGAAGAGAAATGCATCATGCAAAGTAGTTCAGTTTTCAGGTATTGAAAAGCATTCCACTGAAAAACAACCTGACAATAAAACCCTTGCCCAAACCTAGTGTAAATGCTTGAAAGTGTCGATGAGCTAACAGACTCTGGAAGAGGTACATTTTTGAAAGCATTGTGTTCCTGGTCAGATGGTCTTCATGCATCTTTAACATTTACAGGTACTCTGATATGGCAGAGGAGACTCCAGAGTTTCAAGGGAGATGGAAACTCCTGTTGGCCACGCCTGGCACTCCAAACCAGGTTCTCAGGCTTTGGACCTCTCCCTACTTAAGAGAAAGTAACTGATTCGAATGGCACAGAGTAACTGATACTTGTAACTCATACCTTGCAACTGTTTCATGAAAGTTTGAACTATTTATTCTGCTTTAGAAATGTCTGGATCACACTGTTTTGTTTCATGCTAACTACAGCAGGTAGAAAGAAATCATTTTAGATTTGTGAAAGCTGAAAAAATCCTCACCTCCTAAAGTGATAATAATGAAATATTTCAAAGGTTGACCGTAAATATGAACCAAGTGAGCTAGATCCTAAAGTTCAAAAAATATGAAACATTTTGTTTGAAAGAACTGTAAATTGATGCCTTTGGAATGGCACTTAGGAATAGATGATAGGAAGGGTAAATTGAAAAGCACATTATTTAATATGAAATGTGTAATTTTATGGGATTGTTAATATTGACAGAGGCATAGAATAGATTTTTGATTTGACATTACTGAAAAGCATTTTAAAACTGAGAATAATTTCACTTAGGCTACATACAGCATGTAACCTGCTTCATCAACAGGAAACAGTATGATTCAATGTATTGAGTTGTAAATATTTTCACTTGTGATTCTGCCTTCACAGGGATTTAGCTTAATGTTTCAGACCTTTTGGTACAGGGCAAAGCTTTTATAAGTCTATCTGCTCAGAGGAAAGATATTGATTATGCAAACTTGCTAAATGTTGCTCACAGTTACAGGGATTCGATAATAACAGCAAATATTGGTTGTTCGGTTTAGCTGGTCTTTCAATAAAGGTCTGATGAAACTTTAAATGTTGGGGCTATTTTAAAGTGATTTATTTCAAAACTAGAGAATGAAATGGAGTTCTGACTACAGATTGAACTTTATAAATTGACATTATATCCTATTTATATACCTTCTAAATTGAACACAGTTATTTTATTTCGTGAATTATTTCTAAATGTTGTTTGGCATTTCTTTTTAAATAGGAATCTTTATACTTGACCGAGACTCATTATAAAACACTGTAGACGTAATTTTTGTACTCTATTTGACACACAGTGACATTTAGAGGAGATAGATAAACATTAAGATTCTTAATAATTTAGAACCATAATTTTGGTATCTCTGAGTTGTCGGTGTTTCAGGGGTACATACTGCTGGCTAGGGGTGATTTTGTTTGCACGCTTTGAATATATGCAGAAAATAAACGTAAGACTTCTGCAGTTTCAGAATTTCCCTTCAGAAAAAAGAGAGAGAGAGAAAGTGAACCTTCTAGAATGCCTATCTGTAAAAATACAAACCACATTCCTTGGTTTAATGAGATGGTCCTTTCATTGGATCTGGGATTGCAAACTCTTCTTAGTGCCACTGCTGCCCATTTTTATTCCTTGTTGATTGGTAAGCTGCAGACCAAATAGTAGGACTGGAGCTTGAAATAACATCCTACCTAAGAAAAGTGATCAAGCAGAATGGAAGAGTCAAGTGCGTTCTGAAAATGTGTTGGTTTTTTTTTTTTTTTTTTCCAAGGCAATACGTTTTATCGTCACGTGAGACCTACAGATTATTGTTTCAAAAACTGAACAACCCTTTTGAAATTCAGCAGCTGTGCATGCTATGCATGTTTTCAGGTAATGAAGAAAGACATAAATCTCTGAGCTTCCTCTTCCCCAGTAGTTCTGAGATGTAAATCCTTTATAGCCTTATTGTTTTCCTAAATGCTCCTTATCACCGATTTCTTTGCCCTGTTGGCATTTGTATTTGTTCTCTGAAAGTATGGATTGTCTAAGAAATGTTAAGGTGTGAGGGTTCTCTGAAATACAGATACTGTCTATACTACTTTTACTGTCTATGATTCTTTTTAGTGCATTTCTTCTGTCTGCATTTATATATTTAAGTCATACCAGAAAAAGGGTCAATTTATTCAAATTGGCACCAGCTGGATGAAACTGAATCTAGGATATATATATTAAGTAACTATAAAATATCTCAGATATTATGATATTCTCACAATGTGAGACGTAGAAGTCGTTTGTATGAACCAGTCAATAGTGTTCTGGAAGATATTTTTTAAATATTGTATTCTACTTAAATAATATGTTCTGTGACAAACCAACTACATTATTTATTCTTAATACTTAAAATTTGCAATGTAGTACAGGATTCTAGGTGTCTGCACATCTTTTGGCTTTAGTTTGAGCCATCAATTCCACCTACACAAATTTATAGGTGTGATTTTATAATATGTAGCAGCACGAGTAGCAGCAAACAGTGAAACTGGCTATAAGGCTGACAATAGGAATCCGCAAAGGTCCATAAAGTGTAGCGACATAAGCGCTTAACTGAACGTACGCTACCATGGTTGATGTGTTAGCAGTACTGCTGATATTCAACAAAATGGATCATTAAGCATCTCATTTGTATAAATATTGTGAGAAGTATAAACAAATTCTACTGTTTGTGATCATTTCTACTAGATAAGCTTAGAAGTGCATATGCTCTCTAGAATATTACAAGTGGAGGTTTATTTGCTTTCTTTAATACTCATTTCCAATATACTGCTTAATTTTGATTATAAATCATAGAATCATAGAATCACAGAATATCTGAGTTGGAAGGGACCCACAAGGGTCATCGAGTCCAACTCCTGGGTCCCATAGGACCACCCCAAAAATCAGACCATGTGTCTGAGAGCATTGTCCAAATGCTTCTTGAACTCCTGCAGGCTTGGTGCCATGACTACATCCCCGGGGAGCCTCTTCCAGTGCCCAACCACCCTCTCGGTGAAGAACCTTTTCCTAACGCCCAGCCTGAGCCTCCCCTGTCACAGCTCCATGCCGTTCCCTCGGGTCCTGTTGCTGTCACCAGAGAGCAGAGATCAGCGCCTGCCCCTCCGCTCCCCTTGTGAGGAAGCTGCAGGCCGCCGTGAGGCCTCTCCTCAGTCTCCTCTTCTCTGGGCTGAACAAACCAAGTGACTGCAGCTTCTCATACATCTTGCCCTCTAGACCCTTCACCATCTTTGTAGCCCTCTGTTGGACAATCTAATAGTTTTATGTCCTTCTTGTGGTAAAGGTAAGGTAAAACTGCACACAGCACTTGAGGTGAGGCCACACCAGTGCAGAGTAGAGCAGGACAATCCCTTCCCTCTATCGACTAGCAATGCCATTCTTGAGGCACCCCAGGATACAATTGAATCCCTCCACATGAATGAAACCCTCCACATTAAATGTTTTCTCTAAAGCTAAACAACCCCACATAAATCATTTCAAACAAATACCGTTTGTATCCTGATTTTAAACTGAAGAATTGAAAATAGCATTCATTATACTTTAAGCAAGTTTCAGTAAGAAAGTTAGAATAATCTCAAAAGCCTTCTAATTCTTCAAAATAAAATAAAAATGCAACTTCTCTTTCACAGTTAGCAGTCATGACTGTGTGTTGAGGGTTGTCAGTGCTTTAGGAACTCTTAATTGAAATTTAAAAGTGCAAGCTGACAATTCTCTGAGGGTGTTTGAATAAAAAGTATTATTCCCTTTACATTAGAATCCATTAGTTTCTTGGTCCTCAAATGTAAACAGCTGATGGAAAAGCTTTAACAGTCTTTAGCTGGGAAACTGTGAATAAATAATCAGCAGATTATATCATTTGGAACATTCCTCTTCAGAATGACATGGTGTTACTGGGTTAAGAAAAACAAACCTATTAATATCTTTAGCTCATAATGCAAATCTTACTGCTTTTTTTTTTTTTTTTCCTCTTCTTCCTCATCTTGTTATTTGGAAGCTAACTATAATTCTGGGAATGTCAGGGCAGTTTTAAATTGATAAATTATTTATTAATTTAATAAAAAAATAATAAAATTAATTATTTTATTGATAAATTGTGAGACCCACTTGTGCTGCTAGTACAAAGATGACTGCTAACCTCTTGTTTTGCACTGCTTGTGGCTGGATGCTGTGTGCTTCTGGCTCATGTGGACTTCAACAGCATGTGTGCGAGCACATACCTTCTGAAGGTTGGGCCAGTACTGCATTGAAGTATCAGTATTAGACTTTTCTGTAAACTATGTTGGATTTCAGATCTCTGTGGACTTCAAATTCTTGCTGAAATGAGCATGAATTCAGGTAGAGGAGTGTTGCGAGAGAGTTTTTAGGGTGGAACAGCTGCCTTGTCCTTTGGGAAGTCTGAATTATAAATGAACCCAGAATCAGGGTAACAGGCTGCTCCCCATAAACAGCATAATGTTGGCATTTTAATTTTGACTTACCTTTGTCCAGTAGGTTCTGCTTTTGGGAGACAACTCCAGCGGGATGATTTTTTTATAATTAATTATGTTGGAAAGAGGCACAATAGTGTGCAGTACTGTAGAGTAAGTCTGTCATAGGGGAGTTTCTGTATTCTTGCTTGTACAATAAAGGCTGCTGCTGTGACAGGTTGGACCAAGTCTTGAGTGAATCCCATCTCTAGCTGTGCAAAAACCACAAGTACATGCCACCTGTGTGCGTCTCGAAGATGATCATACCTCTTAGATCAGCAGATAGGAACTGTCGTGACATGCTGAAGAAGTCTTTGAGTACTTTGTCCTGATTTTTTATCCAGAAGTGGGATTTTCTTATCTCTTCCTTTTTAAACTGTATTCTTGCAGCTTACCCATTTCTCATGCCGAAGAGGCAGGAGGCAATGCTGAGTCCTCTAGTGACTATGTCTTCTCTATGATGCAGCCATGGGAGGAAAATCTTTCTTTAGCAGGGCTCACAACAGCATCACACTTTCAGAGATTCAGTTCCTTAGGGCACATCAGGACTCATCTGAAAGAAGTTTAAAGTCCTTTTTTTACACATTATTGACAGCAGCAGCTGACCACTATGCCACTAGTGATGAGTTCACTGTCTCCAAAGTTATCACCTGCAAAGAGAACAGCTAAAAATGAAACTCTCCCTTACGGTATTGCTGGTGTCTGCAAGAGTAAGAAATTGAATATAATGCCAATTTTGTTGATTCCTGTTGAGAAAGATGTTGAAAGTATTGTTAATTAGATCACCTTTATGTTCAAACATTCTGTTTTTAATTATTATTTTTCTTGTAATAGTTTCTGCTGCTGTATTTGAGGAAGGCCATACTTTGGAGATATGTTTTAGAAAATGCAAAGGAAGAGTAAAATAGTTTTCTTGTTTTTCTTTTTTTTAACATATGTTCTAAATCAAAATAGCATTGCTTTACAACAAATGTGGAGGTACAGACTTTCAAAGTCAAATCCTAAATAATGATAATCCATCTGGCATCATATGAACATCTAAGACAGGTCCTCATACTGCACAGAAGCAAAATGACAATGCTAATTAATCATCTGTTGGGTTTGAAGAAGGCATTACAGATACTATTGAGGCATTCAGATTACATAGCCACCAGCTAAACACAATTCCAGTAATTAATTTAAGCATTTAAAGTAGTATCTGTAAGAACAATAAATGAAAGACTGTATACTGGTATTTTACAGTATCCAGAGTACTGTCTGGCTGACAGCTAGCACTCTCAGTCATTTGAAGAATAGTATGAGTGGACAAGTAGGAGAATAATTCCCCCATTTTTTGCGAAATAAATAAAATTAAGTGATTTGGGATATATATTTCCTATTACAGAATTCATACCTCTACTTGAAAATAAAATGGTGTAAAATGTGTGAAGCAATTGCTCTGAGATACACTTTCTCTTTGTAGAGAACGTACATTCCTCAAATTTTAGATACATGTGAAATCACAATTCCGGATGAAATACTGGTAGATTTACCGTATTTATCACAGGAATTAGCTCTTATCTTTGCCACTCTTTCACCTAGTGTCTTGGCCATGTGGGAAGGAATTCTTTAGTTCTCAACAGGCTCCTGAAGATGTTTTCATTTTCACAAATGACTCTGTACTTTTGTCATGAAATGAAATATAAAGAGGTTCACTGTCAGAAATGGGAGCAACTTACTGCTTTAGGTTAGGCACAGCAAAGATTAAAAGAATCAATATTTCTGTGCTGGAAGCCAGTATATTTAGCTTATAGTATATTATCATTTAGTATATTAGAGGAAGTGCTTTGGAGGGCACAGCCGCAGTTAATTTAGGGTTTGCTAGTTCTGCAGTGCTGCCTACTGGCTCCTCCTTTACATGGAAAACTACTGTGCTTGAAATTCTTTGTATGTTGCATATTTATTTAGAAGCTAATTCTGAACTGTCTAAACATATAGCTTTTAGCTTCTTTCTTTTTAGCTTCTTTTTTACCTAGCATCTGTAGGATGCAGAATCTTGTATCTCTGAGCAGCACATTTTGATAATTACTTGGCTTAGTAATTGATATCCCACTTTTAAAACTTTCCTTCCACTTACATAAAATACACTGTAGAAACAAAGTAAGCCAGTGCTTCCTGCCACAGCTAATCCTGTTGTCTTAGGTGGAATTAGTCATACAGGTAAAAGGAGCGTTTCCTGGGTTGGTCTTGCAACCAGCCATAGGTAGAGAAATTTGAAAAGACTTAAAGATGAAAAGGGCAACATAAATGGAAACAATATTGCTTTAGAGACACCACATTCTCATGGTCAGGAGTTTGTGTATATCGGCGTATGTTGCACACAGATAGACACGCATATGCCTTTTTTGTCTTTAAGAAGTGCTAGATTTTATTAGGAATTGCACAAAGAAGACATGCCAAAGTTTTGTACAAAGCAGATGAGTAAGACAAAAAAACCCTAGATTTCCTAGTTCCTAAAGTAACAGTTCTTGTAGAATGGAAAGAACTGCTTTAGGTTTGAAAACAACTCAAAAACCCAAGTGATTGAGACAGAATTTATTGTCTCTTCCAATCTTTATACTCATTCTGGTAAAGTATATTTGACAGAGAAACTTCTGTGCTAACCACATAAATACTGGGAATGGAATTACACTCCCGCTGGCATCAGTCACTGCAAATCAGCAGGGAAAAAATGTTTCTTGTAAACACAGTAAATCTCAACGTGTTGTCCTCTGCTTCTACTCTTCTTTTGCTGTAATAGAAGTGGAGGGCATGAAAGATGTCCTATGAGTCAAAGTTTGAGTGAGTTCTTTAAACAAGAATGGTGAACTGGCAACAGAAACCAAAAGCACTTACTGCTAGTTTTTCTGCAGACATAAAATGGTGCAAACATGGGAATGTCTGTGGCAAGGTCTCCTTTGTCTCCTAGTTAGGGAAAAGAAAGAGGAAAGCAGCTCTCTTTTTCTAGAGAAGAGCTAGTAATACTGCTGGTTCTCATCTCTTCTGAGGAAAATAAAAATAGAGCCAAATAGTGCAATTCTGTTGTGGACATTTTTCATTCCATTCAGAGGCTAATGTTAACCCAGGGACTGGGAAGACAAATGGAGGACCTTTGGGGAGCAACGCATTTCCTAGTCATGTTTTTCCTGTTGTTGATTTCCTTACTTGATTTGCATCTTTCATCACTCAGTGGAAAGGCAGAGAGTTGGGCAGCTGTAAGGGAACAAAAAGGAGGAATGTTGCATTTATTAGTAACCAAAGACAGGCAGAGAAAAGAGAGCCTTTCTATTCTGGTCATGCAGGAAGTGGTGTACGTTACCAGAGGAGTGACAGCGTGCGTTAGAGACTGCTGATTTCTGGTCCCTTTTAGACGACTGGATTGATTTTTCAAAAGCCAAAGCCATTGTCTTGCAAGATCAGTAAGTAAGCCTTCAACAATTTGTATTATGTATTTGCATTTCTAGCAAAACAGCCCCGCTAAGCATGGGGATGTGTCAGGACTGATCCCGTAACATGTAGGTCACTTATGTTGTTATCCAAGCCTTTTTTGCTTTTATAGGAACAGAGAAAAAAAAGAAGTTGGAAATCCCTAGTTGGAATATTAACTGCTAGTCACACCTTTTCATATCAATAGTAACACAGAGATGTTTCTTAAAACTCTAGCAAAAAAAAAAAAAAAAAAAAATCTTCCCCCAACATAATAAGATAAGCTAATACTGTTGGATAGAGATTACAGTTCTCAATTTAGTCTAGTCACTATTGTCATGATTGCTGCGTTTCCACTTCTTCCTATCTTTAATGTTTGTTGTTTTTTTTTTTCCTCCCAAATTATGGTAAATATTGACTGACATCTGTGTTTGACTTCATTTAAATACTGTAAGATCTTTTTGGCACATGTTGCCCATGGAATGTTTGTTTATGTTTTGCTGCAGTAATAGGAAGACATGTTTCTCAGGCCACTGTCATATGTAAGTTTGCTTCCTCCATGGTCAAGGAGCTTTTGTAGTAACCAGGGTTAATTAACATTAGCTTATGTTTGATTCTTTTGAAGTTTGAAAGAATCCCGTGTAAAAGTTAATCAAGAGGTTTAGCACCAGTGTGATCATAGCATATAATTACTGAGAAGATTATTAAGATTTTAAAGCGTTAAAAGTGATTGATGTTCTCCAGCATACGGTCACACAGTCCCAGTTGTCTATTCCATACCGATGTTTCGACAGGATGAGCAGTGAAAATGCAAGCTGTGTCATTGCAGCAGGCCCTTGCTGATTTGCTTATGGCTTCTTTCAACATTCGTCACCAGTGAGCATTGGTGGCAATCACAGCACTTAGCCCATACTAGCTATGTGAGACAGAGCACTGTGGTAGAAATAGTGGAAAACGTCCACAATTCGCAAACTCCTCAGAAATCTTGGAAACCACACACGGCCATGTCTGTCCAGCGTCACAACTCCCTGATATCCTCAGGATGCTAAGAGCCCCCCATTTTCATGAGCAACTTGTTGAAAATTTCTGGTACCCATGAACATAGGCAGGCCTGCTACATCACCTGGTAGCCAGACTGGAGTAGTTTCAGCTTTCTGGAATGACTTCTGGAGCAGATGTGGCATTTTGGGAAGGCTCTCTTTTAGCCACAGCACAGGAACAGAGGAAATCACTGAGAGGTTAAAAAGAAACAAAATGCCCTTCAAATTCTTTTTCCATTCAGTAGAAATGCCCGATGTGCATCCTTCTGAAACTGTTGCTAAAATTCCAGTGCTGTCTTGCCAAATTTTAACAGAAATTTACTTCCAGAAAATGTAATATACGTAATTTTATAAACTCAACTGGAGCCACTACCCATTAGAGAAAGCACCTTTTAATGTCATATCTGTGATTTATGTACTTGTTTTGGTGGCATAGTGGCAAAGTTTGAAAGTGCCTCATATGACTCCAGAGGTACAATAATCAAACTGGGTATAGGATGCATACCTTTATACCTAGCTATCTAAGCATGCTGAAGTGTGAAAAATAGCCAGATACGATGATATATATTCCTTGCTCCTGTACCCAGAAGCAAACTAAGTTATGAGGTTAACGTAACAAGCAGAAAAGGTATACTTTGACCTTTCTACAACTGTTTTAGAAGGAACTATTTGTTAACTGCCACTGGGATTGAGTGCTCCAGAGCGTGTTAAGCCTTGCTAGCCCACTGGATTCACTTCCGTGGATCAGAGACTGAAAATGACAAATATGCCTATCAATGTATTCCTTGGAGCTACATGTGTTTCTGTATTTTCAGGATCAGCAACCTTGTTAAGTAAGAAGTTATGGGAAGCACATACACAGAATGGTGTAACCAACGATTGTTACAATATAAGGTTGAATGTTTCATTTGTTTATTCATTTGGGGGAGTAGGGAGGACAGTTTATATTTTAAACAGCTTGGCTATAAATATACCATTACGCCAAGATAAATGGTTAAAACAATGGATATAAATTTTATTTTGGCATTGCAGTAAATTGTGTGTATTCTTTCCTGAATGTATGTATAAATTAGCATTTTCATGTATTCATAATGTGACCTTTATGTTTTTAACTTTCTTCAGGAAATAGTCCTCCTGGAATCCATGTAGCTTTTGCCAAATTCTTATTGAGACACAAGCAGGAGAGGTCTCTGTCATCTGTCCCCTACAATTTAATGCACCATTTTGTGCAGTCTTGGAAATTCTAACCCACCAACCTTTTCAAATTTTTTGTCAATGCTATTTTCAACAACTGGTTTGGTTTTGGTTTTGTTATTATTACTTTTTTTTTTTTTTTAAACACACTTTGCCAACAGTGAACTGCTGTTCTTTATTTCAAAAATGTTTATCCTTGAAAGGGAATAAGAGGTGAATCAAACAACATTACAACATTTTTTTTTTTCTGTTTTAATTTTCCAAGTCAATCCACAGGGCTGGGATGGATGGAGTAAATCCATTGCCTAGTACATGACTCCCACTGAGCTGCACAGTGGGAAACATAAGACTGTTGTGCTGCAGTAAGTGCACTTTTCATAAAATATATACTAATGAAAACAGGTGACTACGCTGGACATTAATTTCTTTACTAGATCTGTCACAGAAAGATAATTAGGCTAATATTTATGCTTAGTGATTTTT
The DNA here is from genome assembly GCA_013399115.1 of Anseranas semipalmata. Taxonomy (NCBI): domain Eukaryota; kingdom Metazoa; phylum Chordata; class Aves; order Anseriformes; family Anseranatidae; genus Anseranas; species Anseranas semipalmata. The sequence continues at coordinate 2,347,129 of VXAA01006405.1, forward strand.
ATTTTTACATCAAATATTAATAAAAATAATAGGCTGTAAACAGCCTCACTTCAGTGTCTGTCAAGCAATCAAATGGGAAGCAAATTAATATAAAGTTTTTCTTAAAAAAAAAAAAATCTTTATTATACCAAAAAGATGTGAGTTAGAAATCTAGTTATCTGGTTTATATGTGGAACAATTTCAAAGGTCACATGTATTGCTGATGAGCTCGTTGTTTATCATTAAAAATATTTGTCAAACTGTGAAACAAACAAATATTTATTTTCAATATATTCACTAAAACATTAATTATTTTCAGCTATTAGAACATCCTAATGAGGAACTAATATTAATTCATCTAACAAAGTTCACTTTTACTTAAGACACTCACCGAGGTAATTAGTAGACTCCCTTCATTCATTAACATTTCAAATCTCATTAAAATGTAAATGGTGGGAAAAGTTTCTGCATATTAGAGGGTATTTATTGGCATTCATCATAGTAAGTAATTTGGTCTTCATTAATTATAAAGGATATAGTAAATAGTCGTTTACTTTTGTGAAAACAGCTGGTTAAAGGTTGTTGTACTTACGGTTTTTTAGTGTTGCAATCAAAATGGATGATTCTTTGTATAGATGTAATTAATTCTCAGCACTGCACTAGATGGCGTACAAAGTTGAAGAGACTGTAAAAAGGGTTCTTGTTCATCATGCAGCTGTCTATATGCAGAAGTACCTTGAAGTAAAGGATTTTTTGTAGGCAAAAAGATACTAGCCTGCAGATTTCCTTCCACGATTTAGATGAGTAAGGTTACCGCGGGATCTTTGATAATGACTCTGATGCTCACTTTCTGCATGTAAAATGGCAGTTTGGAAAGGAAGAGAATGAATTTTATTAATAAAACAGGTCTGTTGAATCATTTTCATATGGATGTCCTTTATACCTGTTTTTTTGTTTTTTTTTGTTTTTGTTTTTTGTTTTTTTTTTAATGGTGAGCAACTATTTAATCTCTACTATACATTTGTACCTCTTCGTTATTTTTGAGACTTCTATGGCTGGGGGCATAGGATTGCAGAGTGGCTGGGACAGGAATAGTGCAAAGGGTAGTTGAAGGTACTAGAACTAATTTCAGCTCTAAATCATAGTATCATTGAATTATAGAATCATAAAATGGTTTGGGTTGGAAGGGACCTTAAAGACCATCTAGATCCACCCCCCCTGCCATGGGCAGGGATGCCACCCACTAGATCAGGTTGCCCAAAGCCCCATTCAACCTGGCCTTGAACACCTCCAGGGATGGGGCATCCACAGCTTCTCTGGGCAACCTGTTCCAGTGCCCCACCACCCTCAGAGTAAAAAATTTCCTCCTAACATCTCATCTAAATCTACCCTCTTTTAGTTTATAACTGTTCCCCCATGTCCTATCACTATCTGCGTGTGTAAAAAGTTGCTTTCCATGTTTTTTATAAGCCCCCTTTTAAGTATTGAAAGGCCTCAGTGAGGTCTCCCCGGAGCCTTCTCTTCTCCAGGCTGAACATCTCTCAGTCTTTCTTCATAGGAGAGGTGCTCCAGCCCTCTGATCATCTTCATGGCCCTCCTCTAGACCCATTCTAACAGGTCCATGTCTTTGTTGTGCTGGGGGCCCCAGACCTGGATGCGGCACTCCAAGTGGGGCCTCACGAGGGCAGAGCAGAGGGGGACAATCACCTCCCTCGACCTGCTGGCCACACCACTGTTGATGCAGCCCAGGATGCAGTTGGCCTTCTGGGCTGCAAGCACACACTGCTGGATCATGTCAAGCTTTTTTTCCACCAGAATCCCCAGGTCCTTCTCTGTAGGGCTGCTCTCAAAAAATTCTTCTCCCAGTCTGTCTATGAGATTGCCCCAGCCCAGGTGCAGCACCTTGCACTTGGCCTTGTTGAACCTCATTCGGTTTGCATGGGCCCACTTCTCAAGCTTGTCCCTTTGGATGTCATCCTTTCCTTCTGTTATATCAACTGCACCACTCAGGTTGGTGTCTTCTGCAAACTTGCTGAGGTTGCACTTGATCCACCTGTCTATGTCATTGATAAAGATATTAAATAGCACCAGTCTCAAGGTGGGTCCCTGAGTGGTGACCACCACTCATCACCGGCCTCTACCTGGATGTAGAGCCATCAACCGCAGCTCTCTGGCTGTGGCCATCCAGCCAATTTGTTATCCACCGAATGGTCCACCCTTCAAATCCATCTCTCTCCAACACGGAGATAAGGATGTCATGTGGGACTGTGTCAAAGGCCTTACAGAAGTCAAGGTGGATGACATCGGTCAGTCTTCCCTTGTTGACTGACGCAGTCACTCCATCATAGAAGGCCACCAGACTGGTCAGGTACAATTTGCCCTTGGTGAAGCCGTGCTGGCTGTCTCAGATCACCTCCTTGTCTTGCATGTGCCTTAACATTGCTTCCAGGAGGATCTGTTCCATGTACTTCCCAGGCACAGAGGTGAGGCTTACCAGTCTGTAGTTCTCCGGGTCTTCCTTTCTACCCTTTCTAAAAATGGGAGTGACGTTTCCCTTTTTCCAGTCACCAGAGACTTCACCTCACTGCCATGACTTTTCAAATATGATAGAGAGTGGTCTGGCAACTACATCAGGCAGTTCCCTCAGGACCCTGGGATGCATGTCATCAGGTCCCATAGACTTGTAGCTGTTCAGTTGCATCAGGAGGTCTCGAACCTGCTCTTCGCTTACAGTGGGAGGGACTCTGTTCCCCCAGCCCTCGCCTAGAGGTTCAGGGACTCGAGAGATGTGGGAAGCCTGACTGCCACTGAAGGCTGAGGCAAAGAACTTGTTGAGTGCCTTGACCTTCTCCATGTCTGTTGTTATCAATTCTCCCTTCTCATTTATCAGAGGTGGTACACTCTCCTTGGTCTTTCTTTTCTGGCCAATGTACCTATAGAATTCCTTGAAGAATGCCCTGAAGCTTAACCAGGGGCCAGAAAACAGCTCCTGTAGGTTGGAAACAGTGAGTCTTTGTGAGTGCTGCGGTAGATACCTTTGCACTCCTTTTTTTTTTTTTTCTGAATTTTGCCTATGATTGTATTTTGCCAACCCCAATGGCTTTTTTCTCCTTCCTGTTATCATTTGTGAGGTTTCCTGATGTCCTTCAGGCATCAGCTACCCAGACAGAGTCAATCATTTGAATTTCACTGGGTGTCATCATTATATAGACTGCTTATTTGCCAAGCTATTGCAAGAATTCTACATCATATTTTCAATCTGGATCAGATCACATAAGATCTGATTTTTTTAATGCTAAAATTTAATGGGCTGCTAAAATAAACTGTTTTCTACTATCATTTTAATGTAATAAAGAAACAGGGCTTACTTGAGCATGTAAGGCTTCACCTTCACATATAGTAGTCTACTTTTCTTCTGTCTTGGATGTATTGGGTCATTTTGTGTCGATGCAATCCATATAAATGTGGACATGAAAGAAGAAGAAGATAAACAAGAGGAACGAACTGAAAGACATAAAAGTGTTAAGACAGTGATTCATGTACATTTCTGCAAATTCAATTCTAAATTAAACTGTGCTTTTGGTAGCATTTTAACACAATTTCTGTCATTTATTTATCCTTATGTCCAGAAAGGTCTGGTGTTTGTTTCTTCTGAATCATTTTATATAGGCATATTAGTTGGATTAAATTTGACCAACACAGTTATTTTGACTCTACTAGTAGAGTAGTTTGATTTTTTAGAAGCTACTTAGGGTTAGCTCCTCTATGAACGAGCATTTATTTCAAAGTATGTGGCAACAGCAAGCATTAGCTGTTCAGTGTAATTTATAATATACTAAGAATATGAAAATTGATGTCTATTTTCTTTCTTTCTTTCTTTCTTTTTTTTTTAGTGTAGCAAGTCTTGGAATGAAGCATTTACTTGCCAAGAAAAGCAGCTTTTATAAGCATTCTGAAATGCCATCTTCAAACAAAGGATTTATAAGCCAATTGAAGGAACAAGCATGCTGTAAAATTAATGAGATGGCCTTTTTAAAATAGAAGAGCATAACATGCCTTTTCATTTAGTAAGCACAAAAAGAATCATTTGGAACATACGACAAATATGGCAAAACACCAACCTGTGAAACCTACCTTCTGGGTGACTGAAAAGTAAGAACAAATAGTATTGTGATCTACCCAGGTAATATAGAAAAGATCAACTCATTAAAGGCCTTATATACCCAGAGTGGGTCTTAATGAGTTTAGGCACTAGAATGTTCCATGGCAAGTGTTCATTGAAAACTTCTGTCCAAATGAAGTCCAAGTCTTGGGGTATCAATATTCCCCAAACTGCTGATTTTTTTCAGGTTCTCCAAGCACTCTGAGTTGCACCTCTGTTCATCCCTTGTAGTGTCGCAGGTTACAAGCTTACTACCAGGTTTGTCCTAAGGAAAACCTTGGCATTTCTTTATCCTAGTCCAGATTGTGTCCTGCAACAACCACTTAGGAGACAGCCTGCCAGAGTGCATTTGTGGTCAATATTTTTGTGCCACCAAAACTGTGGTTATGACTTGATCTACTTTTTGCTTGAAATACTGGTGACGTGTTCAAAGACTTCATTTCAATTGCAATGAAACTTATTAATCAGTAGCAAAGTCAGAGTCTTTGTATATCTTCCATTTTTCTAAAATTCCTTTTGTTCTGAATGTTGGCACAGCCCCTTCAAGGAAGGGAGAGAAGTCCCACACCCAGCAGAGACTACATCCCAGAACTTAGAGCAATATCTGGTTAGTAAAAATGGATTTGAAGTACCTTCGGATTAACAAAGCAATTATAACTAGGTCTCTTAATTCCTCAGGAAGTGTTTTGCCTGTTACTACTATGTAAAAGAGGAAAGGGGGGCAAGGGTTTCAAGAGTAATGTTAGAGCTCTGCTTATTTCTCTGAGGGAAGGTACACAGATCTGTGACTCTGGAGGATGGATCACAAGTGTAGGATTTCAGACTTGTGCTTGTACTTTTCCTTTCTTTACTGATAACTCCTGCGTGGGTTGCTCAACACGGAGGCTCTTCTGGATCCCATGCAGAGACATTTACGCCATTGTTGTACTCCATTTACTCCATAGTCCACCCAGGGGCTGGTGTGCAGAGTCTGGATTTACAGTGGCCAACTCTTAAGCAAAAATGATTTCGTTGAATGAGTTATTTCATTGAATTTGGATCTATTTCCATCTTCAGCGCAGAGCTCCTCTAAGTTAGCAACTCCTAACTGTCCGTTGGGTGGGTACACTAAAGAAAACCATTTTGTGGTGATTCATGGAAAACATACACTATATGTGCTCCTAATTGCTGTTTTCTTTTTCAAAGTATTTCCTGCCATGGGCCTGCCTATGTTACACCGATCACAACAGCCCTACTTTTAACTGTCTTCTGTCCAGTCTTGTTTGCTATAACAACCTGACTTTTTATCCCACGTTTCCATTGTGCATTTTTCAGAGTGAAGATATGTCTTGCATTTTCATAAAATACTAAAACAATAAGATGGAGGCTTCTAGGTATTCTTGTAAAATGGGTAATAATAATGTTAATAAATAAGATACTGTAACCAGTTTTATGCCTAAGATGCTAATTACTGAGGTATTAACTTGAGATCCAGAATATCTGTAGTAGAGTTGTTACAATACAGTAACAGGAAGCATTAAAATGATATTTCAGTTAGAGGCTCAGAGTGCATGGCACCTACGTAGAATCAATCACTGAGGGACTTACCGTAGTTTCAATAACATATTGAAGATTCCCTCCCCTGAAGGAAGCCTGTTATTAGAGGAGAGGCATGGAGTTGATAATGAATTCCCCAAGTACCCTGGTAAAGAGAGATTTCACATCTTTGAAAGAATCCCACTGGTGCTGTCTCACTTGTGCTTGTCAGGAAAAGTCACTTACTTCTCTAAGTAAGAGAGTTTGGGAGTTGACTTAAAGGGGGTGATGCTGTATTTGCAATTAAAAAGATAGAGCAGAGAGAAATTTATGTTTTTCCTCTAACATCGAGGTTTCACCACTTCTTTCTGTTCTGCAGTAATCCTTTCTTTCCCTTTAGTTTCACCTGATGTACCAAATCCTTTGGTTACCCATACCTGGATTTGGTGAAATATTTTACTTGAATATAGTTTGAGTGTCTATTCCAGAAAGCAAAAATAAGTGTTCAGGAAACTGATTTCACATAAGTAAGGTTATCAAAACGATGCCACTAGTTTGTTAACGAAGTTAGAAGTCTCTGAATGAAGTCAAAGAGATCTCTGCTTGTGCTGGGCAGGTGCTCTTGCTAGATGTCCCTCATGTCTATAACTGATGGATGTTCTACACCGACCATGCCGTTCCTGTGGGTGAGATTTCCAAGCTGTAGATCAGACCTGCTGTGACTACACCTGGGCCTTGGAAGGAACATGCTGTGGACTTGCTTGAGGCAGCATTAGCTCAGGATTTTCTGTGTTCCCCATTCTTTCTCATTGCAGTCTCTTGTCCTACAGCCTAACACACGTTATTTGCATTATCTATGAGATACTATTTCTGGATTCTTTGTTCCCCTTATTACATTAAGTAATTCAGACTTTTTTCTTCCCCTTAAGAAAAAAACCTGCTGTAGGATTTTTAAATCGCAATGTGCAAGTGTTTTTTGCTTCTACATTACTCAATTGGATATATGGCTCAAATTTATGTATCTGTAAGTGTATAAAACAGTATGTTATATTTAAAAAAAGACCATATTTGTTTACAGATGACTAAAAATTATTATTACAATTCACAGGAAATACTGGTGACAATTTAATCTAATTGAAACAAAATCTTGAAAAAAATCTCACAAAACAGAATTTTTTGAAAATAGATCACAAAATACCTGTTTCCTTTCTACAGAGCAAATCTATTGTTTCTCTGAAAGTTTCCAGCTAGCTCTGCATCTGTGATGCACAGTGTGCAGATGGTATGTCATAGTCAGTTAGTAGCTGATGTAGAAGGAAGAAAGTACCAACAACTGCTACAGAAATGCTGTCTGGTGCTGTTTTCTGTGACTGGGGGAAAAAGGGGACATTTCTTTATATCCATCCAATACGTACATTGCACTGCCAGTTTTCCACGGGAATGAGGCTTGGAGAATCACACAGTATTTCTCACTGCCTAACAAATATGTCATCCATGGCTTTATTTAGTCCTTGCATGCTTTTAATGCAATTTTGCTGTATTTTCCAAAATTACTGCTGGATTCTCATCACAACTTCATAAAGGTCCTTTTGTTTGTTTTTCTTTTCATATTCAATATAATCTTGGAAAAGATGTGTAGCTCTGCCTCATTTTTCTCTGTCTTGGTTTTGGATGGACATCCAAACTACTTTTTTTATTATTATTATTATTATTCACATTTTGATGTGAAATCTTTAGATTTTGCATTTGACTCCCAGGGCTGCTAATAAGATCTGAAAGCAGCCACATGAGCATCAGCATGACTGCTGATGTCAGTTTGTAAAAAAATTAAAGGTAAGCCACATTCCACAGTGCATGCATGAGGGAAACAGAGCGTCCTTCTTTCCGTGAGCAATCCCAGCTCTACCATCTTCTGCAAAAAAAGGCAAGGAGGGATAAAAGAGTCAATGCTAATGCTGAGAATCAAAAGACCTGTCTTGTATTTCTAGCTCTGTCGCTGACCTGCTGTGTGAATTTGTGATCCTTTCTGTAAAGGGCAGCACAGTGTGTTTGGAGTTTGACTACCTTTGTGTATTTGTCAGCAGTCTCCACTTCTGCCCTGTGACAGGTTGCTACACAGAACAATGACATCTTTCTCCTAGGCTTAGGCAGAGCTTTTCCTCTTTGCTTTTTGATTAGAGCCCTTTTATGGTTCCTGAGCCTCCTCTGGGACAGAACTCCCAATACATAGCTGTACTTTAAAGGGCATAACATAATTCTCGGTTTTAAAATGAGTGTGATTTCCCTCTAGCCAAACTTCTCAATATCCTGACAGAGCCCAAGAATGTCAAAATGAAACCTAACAGAAACAGAGCAATCTGCTTTATTCAGACAAGCGGGCTCCAGTGTAAAGCCAAAAACAATGTACTGTGTGTATTAGGTTCTCCTAATGAAAATAAGACTTGTAACAGAGAATACAGTACAATACATTAGAATTATCAACAGCAAAATTTTAAGCTTTGAATGCCTACTTCACAGAGGTGTGAAGAAATGCAATGTTCACATTTTTTTAAAAGCAGCTGTAGCACGTTTTCTGATTAGCTTCTAGAAAAATGGAATTATGAGATGAAATTTGTTTATATTTTTGGTTATGTTTGTCTATATTACGTGCAGTATACACAGCCTCTTTTTATTTGGAAAAAGCAGATACAGTCATTCTTCCATTTATCTGCCCTTACTATCATGATATGTGTTGATAATCACCAGGTAACATAGAAATTAGGAGGTTGCACAGGTATAATAGAGAATATACCATGAACTTTTGTTATTCTGTTATGAGTTTTGCTTAAAGCATTTCTCATTTAATGGATATAAGTGAGTTTCATTTTAAAGTACATTTTGGTTGTTGACACTGCTTATTATAGCAGCTGGTTCTTTGTCAAATTGGATGATATTCAAAACAGGATTTTGTTGTTCTTTTTCTTCCTGCCATCTGTTGCTGCTATAGACATTTTTTCAAGAAATAGCTTCTAAACGAATTAGGTCATATTGTAAATGTGTTCTTCTTATGAAATGTTTAAAATTAAAAGCATAAGGAAAATTATAGTGCAACTTAATTCTATAGTATAACTTAATTCATATACAAATTGTTATTTAAAAAAAGAAACAGCAACAAACATTTCTTTTCAGATGTGTATTCAACTGATACAGCTTATAACTTAATCTTCTAATAAGAAATCTGATCCCTTACAAACCTGTAATTCAGTTTGCTATTTCAACACCAGGCAAATTATATAGAAGATATAATTAGGTGCTGAAATATAATAAAATAAAAACAACAACAAAAATATGATCCTGAAATCTTTTATTGTTATACAACCTGAATATCATTTAATATGTGACTCTTCAGCCTCATTGAACAGAGTAGAAAAGTCACTTTACATCCTGATCTCAGCAAATCTTACCAGCATATGTCTCTAACCATGCAAGTAGCTTTTTTTTTTCTTACCTCACTGTGCATAAGACTTGAGTTCCCACATCATTTAATTATCTTAAGGATCAACCATTAAATTATACTGGAGAGGAGAATTACGCAAACAAATTAGAGGCTTTCATGTCTGTCTCTACCACAGCTAAGCGCTTTTTCAAAAGGAGAAATAGGATTAGTCTGGATATTTGGGGTCTGAGCAAATACCTTGATTTCATCTTCAGAGCACAGTGTCCTCTGAGCCCTGAATGAAACACAAAGATGCAGAAAAGATATGTGAACTTATTGTTAAATACAGTGTTACACTGCACAAATGAAGAGCCCAAATAACATTTATCCTTTCTAGTCTTTGAACACTCGACATTGCAACTTTGAACCTGCTTTTACCACAGCATTAACTATACAGTATATACCTGAGGTTACAAGATGTATGAGCTGGAACAAGATGTATGAGCTAGAACATCTGGGTCAGTACCTAAGGCTGCATTTGTAATGTTTTCTCCACAGAAATAAATAAAAGGCATGTGGCAAACCCCAGTGAATTGCTAATCGTTTGCAGTAGCTGTCCTTTATAAAATTAATGTGTTTTCCAGCTTGATCACTGGTTGGCAACTAATTGCTGTATTAGCAAACAGCTGAATGAAGGCAGAGTTTTGTAATATGGACACACCTGTGTGGAAGATGCAGTGTGTTGCAAAGGCAAAAAGGACTAACCGGGTCAAAAGGTCCTTTAACCAGTATTTTCAGCCATGCTTCATTTAGTGAAACTACTGCTTCTTCTTCTTCTTCTTTTTTTTTTTTTTAGCTAACATTTCTTACCAATTAGTGCATGTTAATTGTCATAGTCCTTACACATGCATGGGCAGGCATCATTTTGCTAACTATTAGCTACTGGGTGATAGTTAATTTAAAGATGAGGGTTGTTTTTTCTCCTGCTTAAATAGTTATTTGACAATTGGTGAAGTGTCAGAGGAGTAAAGGATGGTAGTGAGTTTGATGATGTCTAAAAGTTAATGAGGGTAAGAGGGAAACTGTTGACTCTCAGCAATATTAACGCAGAGCAACACCAGAGCAAGAATACCTCACTTAGATTCATTTCCAAAGTCCATTTTCATTGACTACTGCTTGAATCCAAAAGACACATCAAGATAGTCTTGTGCTCCTAAGCAGCAAGTTTGGAAATGCAATCAGGAGACCTGGATCCCAGTATTCAGACTTTAGATAAAGAAAGGTAAGTACTTGAGCCTTAAGATCTGAGATCCAAACAACCTAAAATGGAGAGTGCCTTGGGTCAGGTTTGGTCTTTTGCTCCCCAGACATCTTGCTCATTTAATTTCCCCCATACATTGCTGAATCTACAACTTTAAACTGCTCTGTTGGTTTTTTTTTGGCTCCTATTTCTCCTGCTGGAATGCTATTGCAGGAATTTAATCCTCTTGTGGCTTGAAATCATGGTCCAGTTATCAGCCTAAATTCATTCATGGACAATTGATTCCCATTTGTTCTGTACCAGTGTTGTTCTTCTGCTTAAATAGTTCTCTTTCCCTGGAGTTTTATTGCCCCAATCTATTTATAAAAGTACTCTTTTTAGTCTTTGTGTTGCTTATGGATTTTCATAAGATAGCTTCCTTATTCCCTGATGATCTTACTAGCTTTTCTCTGTACCCTTTGAACAGACCACTGTCCTAATTTGAACAGTATCACAAAAACTCAGCAGTATATATAGTTATACAGCAAAACTTTTAAGGGTTAGTGATAGTCCATCAGTCCAAAACAATTTACAAACTGCATGTACATACTAGTTCATATTAATTCTTACCATAGCTTGTTCAACAGCATCAATAGTTTCCTGTTACACATGAAACATACCACCTGATTCACTCCTATAGCAGGGTTATATATATATGTGTCTCTCTCTATATATAAACATACACATGTGTATATATGGATATACACTATGTATTTTATATGTATGCAAAACGCATACATATATATGTATATATATAAATAAAACTCTGTACAATTACAATTGCACCTTGTTGCATATTTATAATTATCGTATCGACAAGGTTTGTTCATGGGTTTTATTCATTCTCTGCCATTTGTAATTGATGAGCTCTGAGCTTCTTCTTAGTCCATGTGTGCACAGTCTTCTACATTATACTATTGAATTTCATTCCATTTATATTACTTCAGTCTTCAAGGTCATCTAATTCTTTCTGTGTGGTTTTCTCATCCCCTTTCTTGCTGGAGGGGTATTGCACAATATTGTCAGCATATTCATTAGTCTGACTCTTTTTCTGTGCCATAGCCATTAATGAAAATACTAAAAATGATAAATTTCAAGGCCGAAACTTAAGGAATTGTCTTGGTCACCTCCTGCTGACCAGACAGTTATCCTTTAGCCATAACCTGACTCCTCTTAGGTGCTTATTTTAGAATTCTTTCACTAATCCCCATCTGCTCTAATTTAATAATTTCCCATGAGGAACCATATCAGATACTTTTCTGAAGTCCAGATAAATTATATATATATATGACATTTCCCTTGTTGCTGTATTCTCTGTTTGGGTGGGTTTTGTGTGCATGTATGTGTGTGTTTTTTCTTTTTCTTTTTTTCTTTCTTTCTTAAGTGTAAATCTTGCTTATTGGCAAATCATTTCATTACAAAGTTTGGTTCAGCCAACAGGGCTTTTCACTATGTGAAAGCAAAATTATAGCTGTAAGCTATTACTGATGGCATAAGGAGATATAAATTGCCCTCTATCGAAGACTTTAATATTATGGGGGATAGCATTAATTTTAAGAGCAAATAAAATCTATCAACTTTTTGTTCCATGTCAGAAGTGCACTAATAGACTTTGTAAACTTTCAGGGCTGATGACTAAATGAAGCCTGGAAGATCCAGCCCCACAGATTTCAAAGTGTGTAGAACAAAGTAGTATTTCAGGGCAGGCAGGAGGGAAAGCTAACTTATTTTCTGCAGAAAACCTAAACCAAAAAAAAAAGATGTAGAGATTCCATACATCTTTTTTTCATGTCTACTATGCTGATTTTCAATCTGATCCAAACCATGAACCCATATTAAAAACAGATTTTGAAAAATCAGTGTGCTGCCGTAATTGTTGTTACGGGAGTTTGAAACCTGCTGTAATTTGATAGACAATGAATATTCTAAAATATTAGCCAATAATTGTGCTATTCCTAACAAAATCCTTCTCTATTCCACTTCTGTGCTGCAAAATTCAGCTATTTTTCAAGGTCTCTATGATGACGTTGGTCTTCTCCAGTAGTTTGGTCGATGCAAAAGGATAGTATTTTTAGATGCTAAGGCCTACGGTAGTACATTTGATTTTCTTGTCAGAAGGTTTAGTCATTAAATAATTGGCTAAACTTGTAATGAAAGATGTAAACTATGTTTCTGACAGGTTTATTTTTTTAATAAGAGAATGGTTTTCTCCAGTCTATTTAAACCTTAGGATAGTGAGTGGATAAATCAAAATAATAAAAGTGATCAAATCAAAATAACAGAAATGTAGAAGACAACCCAATAAGAACATTCATGTGTATATTGCATAATTTTACTTGCTCTCAAACTCAAATATGTGATTTTTTTTTTCTTTTGAATTGTCATTCATGAAAATACTTTTTCTAAACTGTAAATACAAATAAGTGCCCGACTTACTTTTATGTGTGTGTGCAGGATTCATGCATTGGTCTCCATAGAGGGTCTTCTCACACAGATCCTTCATGGAGCAGATATGTTTGTTGAGAATATGCCTGGTCTTCCAGGTAATAGCAGATTAAGCAGCTCTGGAGGATCTTGGGCAGCTGTCCATCCCAATCCTGGATTTTCTATATTGGATTGTTTGTCTGAAAAAACATGGATTAAAAGGATGATGTTTAAGTTGCTGTGTCAGGAAACTCTGACAAAGCTTGTGACCAGGCATGGGCTTGTTGTTGAACTTGGTGAGACAGGATCCTACGGAAGAAGCTCCGTGGTCCCACTGGAGTGGCAGTAGCTTACGTTAGCAAGGCACGCGAGCACAATGGATATTTTTACCTGGGCTCCTTCTGGTCTCCGTTTGTTTGCAGACTCAATCTTCAGCACATTTAATTGTCCAGCCATGATAAAGTGCCAGTCCCCTGTAATATTCTAGGGGTACGGAGTAAGCATGTGATTGAGGCAGGGTGTGACTGAGGAGAAGAAGTGAAGACAGCCTGTTAACATGTGCAGTAGCACTGCTCTGTTGCCATAGGGAAATGTACAGCTTTCTCTGTCTGTCCTCTTCCTTGGTTTGACTGCCTTTGCTTTGGAGTTGGCATGCATAATATTAATGTCTGAGGGGTGTGGTGGGGCATCTTCATACGGTTACATGCTCAAACAAAATCCATTGCTTTTCCAAACCCAACCCTGTTGTGAGTTTTCTTAAACAGACATCATCTGTCACCCTTAATGCAAACCATGTGTTCCTTGCACTGGAAGGATTTATGATGTATGTTAATTGTGCGTATAGTGATATGTAAATATTTGAAGCAGCTTCACAGCTGACTTTATATTGTATTTATCCCCCCCCCAAAAAAACAAACAAACAAACAAAAAAAAAACAAAAAACAAACAAAAAAAAAACTGTGTGTGTGTGTCTCTTATTGCTTTTCCTCCAGTCTTCTATACACAACCTATGACAAGACACATGTTGAAACATCTGGGTCTGTTTAAGTGAGGTCACTCTGAAAGCTTTCAGGTATAATTTCTTATTCATAGTTCATTGTAATCACCGTTCTTTTTGATGGGCAGGAATGATGGTGACTGAGCTAGATAACAGGTCATTTCTGGCAGTAGCTTTCAGTGCTTGTGGAGCAACAGGTATAAAAATATTTAAAAGGGTCTATCTCCTCTTAGCCAGACTGGTTAGTTGGCAAATATATGTATATGCTTTTGATGTGGCATGCCACTTTTCTGACTTGTCACTTCATATTTATGATACACAGCAGTATGCTTAATCGTTTCGTGAGGAGTCTTGTCATGGTAAATCACCTTAATATAAAATGAAATGCAACATGGCATGTCTAGACACAAAAACTACAGAAAACATATAATATGCCAAGACTTTGACGTGATTAAGTACAGCACTGACAACTAGCAAAGCGTGTACAATAAAATTAAAGATATTATTTTTGAAAAATAGAAGGGACATTTTTTTTTTGATGTTTTGTCAGCATCCCATATGTTGACCAAGTCCAGGGTTGTCCAAACTGCAAGGTTTCCAAGTTTTCCTTCAGTGAGTAATACCCCAAAGTGGATCAGTAGGACAGTGGAGAAGTCAGAGACTGTTCAGTGTATATTCAAGAGCTGCAAACTAAATATTTCTCCTTTCTCCGACTTTTCAAGCAGTTTCATGCATTCAGTATGTTAGGGTATGAATTCTGTGTTACAAAGAATTTTCGTACATATAGCACAGTAGCACACCTGTTTTCTACCCAAGTCTTCCCCAGTGTTGTTCGATAATAGTAACTATATCTAGAGAGTATGTTCACTCTGTTTGCTCTTCTATTTGAACTATAACTCTTGAAGAATGTCCTCCAGAAGCTACTCTAGCATCTGCTTAAAAAGTTTACCAAGTATATTATTTTGGGGTTTTGTTATACTCCTATTTCCTGGAGATCTGTGCTACACTTTGAAAGGGAATTCACATTCTTCCCCCAATTTTCTTGGGCTCCTTATTTTTCAAAGTGCATTGGCATTCTTTAATTTTGTTTGGCATTCTTCAAGTCTGCAAGATATGTTTCCATTTCACTGGAATCATATTACACATTCAGTTAATTCCTATCCTTGCTCAGCAGGACTAATATCACACTTGTGAGCCCAAAGTTTCAAGCATTTACTTTGTATTGTCTTCTGCTCTTCCTTCAATGTAAGCGTTATTGCTTCACCTCACCAATTTATGTTCAATATTTAATTAATGTTCCATTTAATTTTGGTAAATTGTTCATTCACTTCTACTGCAACTTTGTCAACTTCTCCCTCTTGAAAAACAGGGACAGCTTTTGTTCTTTCTGTATGCTCTGCATGTCTGCAAACAGTTGCAGCTTTTTCAAGTGATGTAATGCATGTGTTCTTAGTCTACGCCTCAGTCACATTCCTCTTCTCAGCTTTTCATTTCTCCCCTGTCTTCCCCAAGGTACCCTCCATATAGCAAACTTGCAAAAAAAATTCTTTGACTTGTATAAGTCAGAAGCTCTTTTACATTTTTTCCTTTTGTATTTTGTTTGAAAACATCTTTCTACTCTCTCTCTCGTATTTTTTTTTTTTTTTTTTAAGGAATGTAGTGCCACACATTTTGTTTATTTTTCTTGTAGTATCATAATTAGCCTCCTCTGTTTACATTAACTGAAAACTATGAGAAGCATCAAGTGCCTCAGCACTAGCAATAGGGACTTCCTATCTGTCAGTCTTTGCCAGCAGTCATTAAGTGCAGATACTTTTTTTTAATGCATCTCTGGGGAACTTTAACCTTGATAAAGCTTGTAAGTACACCATCTCCGCTACCTGGGGTATCGTCTTGGTTTCACTGCTGGTGCTATGTATTGTTTAATAGTCATGCAGAGAAAGGGAGATAAAGAAAAATCAGCTTCATTCAGTGTCTGAGTTTAACTGATGCATGATGGGTAACAACTTTACAAAACATTTTTGCCATAATTTTTTTAGCATATAGAAAAGTTACTCTTTCCGATCATGAATACATTCAATTCACTTTTAAAAAGAAAATCCTCACGTGGAAGCAAACATATCTCTTATAGAACTGGGGAGCTGACGTAATTTTCTGTATGAACCAGTAGCAGACATCTATCCTGCGTGATATTAACTGCAGTCAGAAACTCAGCACAGAGCCTGTTGGTCATAATAGGAATTTAGGAGGCTTGAACTCCAACAGCACAAGATCAGTGTTGTAAGGCAGCAGCAAACCAACGAAGCATTAGCTGGAAGAAACAAGGAGCAGAGATACGTTTGAGCACATGTTGGCTCTTGCTCCGTGGGAAGCAGAGTGCAGGCTGTGCAGAGAAGCCCCTAGAGGGACCCAGCAGTGGCAGCCGACCATTTCCAAACCAAAGCAAGTGCAGAGACAAGTCCTCCTTCACGTTGCACATTAGGCGGTGGGGAGAAAGAAAGCAGAACTGCATCCAGGCTGCTGCTTGTAATCAGACAGCCTGGATAGATGTTTTAGTCCTCTTGTATCTGGGAACAGCTGGTAAGCCTCAGTCCTGGTGTTGTCTGAGCAATGTTGTCTTCTGCTTACTGCAGAGCTGCCTTGCCTCTGCAATGAGCTGGGAGGGAGCTCACACCACTGCTGGGGTGCCCTCCTGGAGCACGTTGCCCAGCTGGGTGACCTGCCGCAGCAAGGTGTCTTGAGACAAATGGGAAAAGTAAAGATAATGCCAGCTCATCCTGCATGTCTGTCTGCTATGAGACAGAAATCTAAGTCATGTATAGCCTTTTCTCAGTCCCCCAGGCAAGGGATAGCATGTTGCTATGCTGAATGGGAAACAAGAGAAGGGAGAAACAATGATTCTGTCATGAGCATCTCTCTGGTTCAAATCCTTAAATTAAGATTTAAAGTAAAATTAAAAACAAACAAACAAAAAGCAACACCCTCCCCGGGGGTGGGAGGGCAGAAGGTTTATCTCCTTCTGCCAGATGACAATTGGCATTATCACTTTCTCATCAGACCTCTCAGATTGGCCATGCAGGTGTGTTTCCCTTAGACCTTGTCTCTCTGTTGATTCCCTGCTTGGCTCCTGAACAGGTGGAAAGAGTAGAAGATGGCAATTACTCTTCGCCCCAAATGAGACAAAAGATGAGAGCACAAAGGTGGGAGAGCATATTTGGAGGAAAGTGAAGGAGCTTATAATTCATAGCTATATTAGGTTCAGGTACAGACTGGCCCTAAATTACTCAATTGATTCAAGTAAAAGTAAGTGATATTACCATTAAGTAAACGTTCCCAGAATATCTCTCCAACAATAGGCAGACGCTGAGCTGAATTTGCATTTAAAGTGGAAATTACTTCCATGCTAAGGACAGTGAGAACTGTAGAACACATTGTACTGTTCTTGACATATTTGAAAAACACTTCTCAATGGTCACAGGGAGAGGGGGAATTATGATTATCAGAGCTAAAACAGGAATTGATCTTTGACTTCTGTGAGAAAGTATAATCCCATTCTTCACAAATATACATTCTTATTTTTCAGGACATTGTCTACTAATCATTACAATGTTTTGTGACATTACTGCATGGTAAGTGTGAAATTACTCGTGAATCTGAATTTGGTAGAGCAAACCGTATGTTACTACTTATCAGCATAAGTTATAGCCCTGGTTACCTTTTAACTACAGGAAGAAACAAGGTGAATGTTGTTTTGGCCATTTTTTGCAGCATTCATGGTTCATCTCCTGCATGTATAAAACCCTGCTTTAATTCCAATCACAAAAAGACCATTTATATGACCACCTGTCTTTTTCGGAGCATAAATTAATGGTTTCCCTTATATAAATGGATATACGTGTAGACTCTATGAAAGAAATTGAAGACCTCATATAGAAAATAAGACACAAATACAAAAGAAAAGTTTTATAAAACATTTTCATAGCTTATGTCTGCAGCTATATAAGGATCTAATTCAGGGATGGAGATTGTTGTATGACCTTTGTCATGTAGTTTGACTTGACTAACTGCAGCATTTTTTGACCATTAGGAAATTAAGGTCTTCTTTCCCACTTTGCTGGAGAGCTAACAGGCTTCCTTCTTCAAGTACATGGACTGAGGCTTGCAATATATCAGTATAATCTACAGAATTTCTGTGTAATTTAAATTTTATCACTTACAAAGTAAGCCATGCTTGAGAAAGGGGGAGATCAGAAAGATGTATGAGGTATCTCTGCTTTTAAATATTGTCTTTCAAACTGCATTATTCAGGAGACAAATTAAAATCATGAAGGCATAGGTTAATAAAACCTACCAAGGATTATTCCTTTTAGAGTACCTGGTTTCTCATATCAAGTATAATTCAACGTTTCTGAGACACAAACATATACCATATTTAATATTTGGAAAACATGGTCTAAAGATAAAGATTAAAAACTGAAACTCAGAGGAAGGGTTATGCTACTCTTCCTTTTCTTATGAACAGATCCGAAATGCAAGACATTAGAACAGGAAAAAAAGTGAAAATGTTCTTATCATACTGACAAGTAAAACACTTACAATAAACGCCACCTCATCTCAGGAATGAAAACTTTGTAAACTTATGATAGTGATTGTAAAGAATATGCAATCATCAAGATAAATAAAAAGGAGGATAGCTAGTTTGGAAATGATATTATATAATAGTTAATTCATTAAAGAAACACTCTTGAGTTCCTAAGTTCAAGTAGAACTTCTAGATCTAGAATTATTTTAAGGTTAGAAATGACGACATATAATTATAATAACGATTTTTAAGGCAAGACCATTGCCTTTGAAGTACTTAACCTCATATGTCAGGGAAATGTGACAGGAAATTGGGGGGGGGATGGTATGAAAAAAACAGCTAAAATGCTGTTTTTTTTCAGTGATACAAATAACAATTATTAATTTCATTAGTATTTAAAAGCTACCTTCAGACTCATTTCACAATCAGTGCTGAGTTTAACTGTAAAAATGTACATAGTTTGAAGCAAATTCTCGTTGTATCCTGTATGGGCATGACATTTTAGTATGCTGTCATGTGTATATACCCAGGAAAGCATTAAAAGGTGAAAATATCAGAAATTCAGAAATAGCACGTAAAACAATTAAATTTGTACCCTTCTGTTTGTGTGTCTTTACCTAATAAACTATAATGTATGATAAAAGGAGGAAATTGAGATTGAAATCAAACATTCAAAAATGATAAAATACCAAAGTTATTGTGGTCCAGTCAGCTTTGAATTTCTAGTTCTTGCTGCATGCAGGTTTCTGATGTATCTTTTCTATTCAGTGGTCTCAGTCAAAATAAGTTTAAAATAAGACTTCAGAACTTTGTCTAAATACAAAGGTAGCACAACATTCGCTATACCAGCCCTCATTCAGAAGGCAGAGGAGAACATTCTGGGATACAGAACATTCTCGCTGCTTTTTCTTTTTGTTCCATAGGATTTCCAGTAACTAGCAGTTTACCCCGGGGCTCAGTGCTGGGTCCAATCCCGTTTAACATCTTCCGTAATGATCTGGATGATGGGACAGAGTGTACCCTCAGCAAGTTTGCGGATGACATGAAACTGCAAGGAGTGGCCGGTACACCAGAGGGTCATGCCGTCATCCAGAGGGACCTTGGCAGGCTGGAGAAATGGGCTGACAGGAACCTCATGAAATTCAAGAACAGGAGGTGCAGTTGTGTATCTGGGGAGGACTAACCCCTTGCACGAATTTATGCTGGGGGCCAACCCCTTGGAAAGCAGTTTTGCAGAAAAGGACCTGTGCTGCACACCAAGGACACCTGTCTTAGTGCACACAAAGCTGAAGATGAGCCAGCAATGTGCTCTTGTGGCAAACACAGCTGATGGTATCCTGGACTGCATTAGGAGGACTGCTGCCAGCAGGCCAAGGGAGGTGTACCTTTCCCTTTATTCAGCACTGGTAAGGCCACACCTGCAGTACTGTCTACATTTCTGGGCTCCTTTGTACAAGAGAGCGAGTGCTACTGGAGAGAATCCACCAAAGGGCCACAAGACGATGAGGAGACTGGAGCATCTCTCCTGTGAGGAAAGTCTGACAGAGCTGGGACTGGAAAAGAGAAGGCTCAGAGGGGTGATTTCATTCGTGTATAGAAATACCTGAAGGGAGGCTGCGAAGAGTGCGGAGCCGGGCTCTTTTCAGTGGTGCCCAGCACCAGGACAAGAGGCAACGTGCACAAACTGAATCACAAGAGGTTCCCTCTGAACATTAGGAAACTGAGCACTGGCACAGGTTGCCCAGAGAGGTTGTGGACTCCCTTCCTTGGAGATCTTCAAAAGCCATCTGGACATGGTCCAGGCCAACCTGCTTTAGGTGGCCCTGCTTGAGCAGGGGTTNCTATAACTCTAATAAAAGCTTTTCCTTATGTATTAGGCTAAAAAAGATTTTTAATGCCTGAATATTTTCAGTGTCTTTGTTAATTAATCTGATCCCTTATTAAGTTGTTTGTTTGTTTTTGTTTTCATTGCTGAAATTATGGAAATAATTTGAAGTGTACACGTGATGTGTTCTCTGTGTCTTACAGTCTCTCTATCCATGTATTAGAAATTCCCCCTAGCTTTTGGAGGTTTTCTGAGATTTAATTTTAAATGGGGAAGAAAAGCAAAACTTAGAGCACATGCATTTTGAATAGATCTGGATACAAACAACTATGAAGGAGAGATAGATATCTGGTACCCAGTTAAGTCTGTAAGCAGTAAGCTTACCATGGACAAAAATTTTGGCAAGGTAACAACAGCATGTCAGATAACTCTAGTGTGCTATTCTTTCATAGAATCATAGCATATCCTGAGTTAGAAAGGACCCACAAGGATCACCGAGTCCAATTCCTGGCTCCATATGGGACCACCCAAAGATCAAACCAGGTGTCTGAGAGCGTTGTCCAAACGCTCCTTGAACTCTGGCAGGCTCGGGGCCGTGACCACTGCCCTAGGGAGCCTGTTCCAGTGCCCAACCCCCCTCTCGGTGAAGAACCTTTTCCTAACACCCAGCCTGACCCTCCCCTGTCACAGCTCCATGCCGTTCCCTCGGGTCCTGTCGCTGTCACCAGAGAGCAGAGATCAGCGCCTGCCCCTCCGCTCCCCTCGTGAGGAAGCTGCAGGCCACCATGAGGCCTCCTCTCAGTCTCCTCTTCTCTGGGCTGAACAAACCAAGTGACTGCAGCTGCTCCTCATACATCTTGCCCTCTGGACCCTTCGCCATCTTTGCTGTCCTTTACTAAACCAAAACTCTTAAATTGATACCCGAATCTCATGACATTCAACAAAGGGAAGTGCCAAATTCTACACCTGGAGAGGAATAACCCCACATGCCAGTATATGTTGGCAGCCAATCAGCTGGAAGGCTAACAGCATCATGGGCTGCATTAGGCAGAGCATTGACAGCTAGTCAAAGGAAGTGCTTCTTTCCATCTGCTTAACCCAGGTGAGACACATCTGGACAGATCCTACTGCTGTCTTAAAAAAAAAAAAGTAATGGAAGTGTACAGAGAAGATGGAGCCAGACTCTTCTAAAAGGTGAAGAGTTATAGGAAAAGAAATAATGGAAATTCTGATTAGACGCAAGGAAAAAAATTCCACCAACAGAGGGGTTAAACATTGGAACAGGTTGCCCATGGAGGCTGTGGAGTCTGCATTCTTGGGAATACTCAAAATCCAGCTGAACACAGTCCTGCCCTAACTGTCCAACCTTCAAGGAGGGTTGGACTAGGAAAGTATTCTGTAATACCAGGAAAGAATTCCAACGCAAAGTGTTCTGTGATGCTATGCATATTCTATTCTATTCTATTCTATTCTAGAAGGAAAGTATAGCTGTGTCTGAAATGCAGCACTGAACCATACAGCAACAATTCTCTGTTAAAGCTTTTATGCCTCCTACGACTCTCTCATCCAGTCTTTCCTAAATTACTAGTATTTGGAGCATAAAAATAAGGGAATTTTGCAGTTAGAAGCCATACTACCACTCAGGAATGATTACTGTTCTGTGAATTATTTTTTTGAAAATGTATATTTTAATCCAAATACATTTTCTGAACAAAATTCCATCAGCGTATAATTTTCATCTGCATTAAAATATGAATATTATTAGTTTATTTCTCTTAATATGCCTGGAAGGAAAATACTCATTTGGTTTGTCCAGATGGGTTGGGAACAATTTTACCACACCCAATTAAGCTTTCTGTCTGCTTCAGTCATGGTGCACAAGGGATGGTTTATGATTTCATGTTCACAAAAAAGTTTAAATTTGATTTCTCCCCAAACAGATCAAAATAACGAAAAATAGCTGCTGCTCTAACCTTGAACATGTATGAAAAGCATTCAATCATATTATATGCATTTCCTTCTTTTCCTTTTTCCCTTCAGATCTTCGGTCCAAATGGTTTTAAGGTAAAGGATGTGCAATATAACAATTGTTTATGCCTTCTACCTGGTAGGCACATTCTGTAACTCAACATTCCTGAACTGCTGTAGGGTGTTTCATTACAGTGTATTTACTAACCCTTTAAACCAAATTTTATTTACAGCAGCTCAGCACTTGGTAGTTTTTGTGCTGCAGTAGGAAGGTTTCCAGGGACAGAGAATGAAAGCCTGCCATAACTAATAATTACAGTCTCAAAGATACCAAGGAGTGAACATTTTTGTGATTAAAAAAAAAAGAAAAGAAGGCTAGACTACAGCCAAATGGAAAACTGAAGCATTACTCTACAAAGAAAGTAAATGCAGAAAATGGCTCATTTACTCCCTTTCCATTTGCACAATGGCAATAAAAATGACAAACAGATTGATTTGCAGTAAAGTCAAGATTACAAGAAGAGATGTATTAATACATTTCTTTTTCTTGCAATACACCATTTTTTCCTATCTTTCAAGGGTAGGCCTTTGTGTATGTTCAGTTTAGATTTAATTGGGTACTGCCATTTAGTTTTTAATACTTACAGAAGGACATGCCTTTCTCTGAGATAGCTGCATAAAATTTGCATTTTGCAATTCTATGTATTAAGTATTCTTCCTGGAGTAGTTAAGACTTTGAATTTATTGTCAAAAAAATTCCACACAACTGCAGAGAGGAAAAAAAAGCATGTTCCAGTGAACTGGTCACTGGATTCCCTGTATGATTAATATATTCCAAAGCTTTTATAGCTCGTTGGTATATTCTAAAGCTGTTATAGTCTCCCTGAAGAAAGAACATAGCAGAAAATATCAGTTTGTTGTGGGTTTTTTGTTTGTTTGTTTGTTTGTTTCCCAGATGGACCTCAACATTAGCTCATCTTAAATAAAACTTGACTGGTAAATCTATAAGGAAACCATCTCTCCTTAAAGATACCACAAATCTATAAAAGATTTTTCCGAAATAAAGGGAAAAAAAGCAAATCATCATCAACAACAAGAACAAACACCAAAACAAACAAACCCAAACCAACCAACCAACCAAACCTTCCAAAAAGCTGCTGTAAGATAAAAAATCAAAGCATGTAAGAATTGTTAGGCCAAAGGCAGAGGGAGAAAGTGATAAAATGTAAGAGAAGGCCTCAGTCTAGATATATGAGGAAAGGACCTGCCATATGAGGGCTCATTCTGAAGTCTGAGAATTGATTAAATGTATTCTATTTAAGAAAAAATTTATAAAATGTGGCTGGAATAAAGAACCTGGGATCCTCCTAATCTGTAGTTTAGAGTCAAGTCTCTTCTTGCTTGCTCTCCTGAGCTACAAAAACTGTGCATGCTTACATGCAGAGCAGAAAACCTCAGCAGAAGAATGGGCTTTTCCCTCACTATTCTAGTTAGGTGAACAGAGTGGTGTCCTGGAAAACTGAAGTCCAGATACAACCCTTCGTCCCCATCCCCACCACCTCACACACTTCAGCTACCCCCCACCCCATTAAAATCTGAAAGTTCTGCACTTCTAATGTTTCTTGACCTGAAGTTCAAGAATTTCTGTTTCTGAAGTAAGAGCACTAATCATCATGCAACCGGATACAAAGGTGACCCACCTTATCTCATGAGCTAGCAGAGGTTGCACTTCAAAAGAAATTCAGGAGCTGTGAATCCCAGCTCGACAAGGAGGTAAAGGACAGCCTGAAGCCAAAGGTCTCTCATCAATTGGCTTCCCAATCAGTACGTAGCTGAGAGCACACATTTCCTAATGAGATAGACGGAGTAGCCCTGTGATTTGTTCCTCAGAGATGCTTCTCTCTCTCTTCACCAAGCCTAGGAAGTCCATGGGTCTATTTTATTTTCTGAGCCAGTGTTAAAACAAAGCACCTATCTCTCCAGGCATTATCAGGCTTAAGTATGGTTCTTGGAGATGATCAGAATCTGCTGCATAGTATCTGCCCCACATGGCAGCATTTTGTGTGTGATGTGATGCAGTCTTAAGTGAGAAATGGTATTTTCTATAATCTTTTTATGCATGTCACTCTGCCTAGGCCCAGACTATGTCTTTATTCACTTTGAGTAGTACCTGATTTCAATAGTCCCATTAAAATAAAAAAAAATAAATCACATAGCTATTTTTAGAAGCCAGTCTGCAGAGAGCTTTTGATATTTATCATTGAACAGCTGTCTCCAGATGGAAACCCTTTATTGTGTTTATATGTCTATCCTCTCACACTCTCCTTCTAGCTGCTGCTAATAGTGTTATTAAACAACCTTGTATTCAAGGACATTAGAAAAAGACAGCTGGATACTGCCATAGTTTTCCAGAAGTGATCATCCTATTGAGGAGAATCAGCTAACAGGAAAGACCGTTCTGCTCATTCCCAAGAGTGGAAAGCCAGAGTCCTGAAGATTTGCAGAAATGGGGGAAGTAACAGGCCTGCACTGAATTAAGACCTGGTATTAGTGAATATGCTGATGAGTACATTCGAATGAACCACAGTCTTAAACCAGTATATGTTATGACATTAACATGTTTTGTATAATGCTATGAATATAATGAAATAATGTACATTACTAAACTCAATGGCCTATTCATGATAGTAAGCATAAAAATACCTAACCAAGGCTTCAGCTTTGAAGATGTATTACATATTAACTGTTGATAAATCTGCACTGTTTTATGACACTACCTTTACTTTAAGTTAATCAAATAGCAAAATGCCTAACTCAAGAAATTTTAACTTTCTAAATAACTGTATGCTTTCTTTTAGGTAATAACACTATAGGAATCCTGGAGATATTTCAAGTTGGCAGTTTTCTTGGAGATAAATCTGTAAACAGTGTAACTTTCTATATTCATGGACTCTGACATCAGCATACGTTCACGTTTTCATGTTGTTCTCTTACTGGAGGCAGAGAGATAATTTAATTACACAAGCCAGAGTCTCCTGATGGAATAAGGTTAGGCAGTCAAGGAGAGAAATTATGGCTAGTTATGAAAAAAATATGATGTGTGCTTAAACCAAATTGAGTTATTTAATGAGCAGCTTTAGAAAAATGGATGGTACCCCATCATGCCACTTAAGCATATTGAGTAGCTCAAGGGGAAAATGTTGTGTGTAAGCTTTAATTAATTTCCACTTTCAAATCCACAGAGATACCAAGGGAAAAAGTCTGACACATGCTGTTGACAGTACACACAGGTTCCAAGGACATTTGGTAGAATAAAGGTATTATCATCATGAAAACACGTTTTTATCAGGAACTATGTTTCACATTCTAAATGTGTGCATATTAACCAATGATTATATGGGCTTTTAATTGATATAAACTAACAAAGACTTTTTTTTCCTTTTTTGTTTGTTTGTTTGTTTTCACTTTCTTCTCTCCAGTAAGTACAATTTGATTACAGTAGCTCAGGCTTTAGCTCATTATGCACGTGAGGTGGCCAGAGTTTTGGAACTGCTCCACCTCTTCTTTTTTTAAGGGAGTTCACTATGCAAAAAGTGCCTGGTCTCTATGGCTAGGTTTTACTGGAACACAAAATAATACATTAGAGCAGAGAAACTCTTTACATGAAGAAAACTGAGATAAGCTGGGTAAGGAAGATTGAATAAAGCATTTTAAAACAAATCTTGCCACTACCAACTGTCTTCTTGCAGGGTCATCCTTCCTATCAACCTTGATCTCAGTCCAGCAACCCGTAGAGGTTCCATTGGTCCCAAAGACTCCTCACATTAGAAGTATGTTATTTTGGTTTCCAAACAAACAAAACTGCTCATGTGCTAGCTGAATTTTATTATGGCTTGATCTCTAAAAAGAAGTAAATAGGCTCATGGTAGGATGGGAAGAATGGATTCAGACCAGCAACCTATCCAGCTGAGTCTATCTGCTCAGTTTTTCCTTCTCTCTCCCTCCTTCCTTACTCACAATAAGCCCCTCCGGCCTCTGAACATGACATACATCAATAAACCTAGCAGTTGTCTCAAGTAGTTCTGAATCTCCTGTCATTTCAGTCCGAATTTGGGAGAGATTTTCAAGATTAGGGCTTCTTACAAAGGAGATAAAGACATTCCTACCACTTCTCACTTTCTTGTGGCTTCAAAGTACATGTTTCTAGGGAGCATAAAGTCTTGAGAGAGTTCCTTTGCCCTGGAGGAGCGCCCTCCTCCTGCCCTGCAACTCTACTGCATTCACAAGGTCAGGATGGCAGGCAGGGGTGTTGATTTCTGGGTCTCTTCTTCAGAACATGAGTTTCCTGAATGCCAAATGATTTGGTCTTTGCAGAACACCCTTCTGAAGTCTTAGTTGCACCCTGAACTGTATCCAATGGAGGACATACACTTCTTAGTTTTTAGCACAATGGGGAATTGCCAGTGCTGGAAAATGTCTTTGATGAGTTATGGCAAGGGTACACAGAACCTTAGAGTGCAAAGACCTTTTATGTAGGTAGAACCCCCTCCTTTATATTTGATTCATAAAGTGAAGGGCAAGATAATAGGCAAATACTACATATCCTCATTGTGATAAAGGGTTTTAAAAGGTAACATTAAGCACATAATTGACGTAAATTTCAGTATAGTATTTCCTGGCATTAACACTCAGTGACAGATACTGCTATAGAAACAGGTATGAAGCTGAAATCATGCTGAAAAGATTATATGTTATATCCCCTTGTATCACCGTTATATGTTTATATAAATTACTCCTAAACATCTCAGATCATAGAACACCCCATAGCACTTTTCATGTAAGCCTGTTATTTACATAATGGCGTGCATAATACCCCCTTCAATCCTCCAGATTTTTACCTTAAAAATTGAGTTCAATATCAGCTAATCTATATTTAAGTATATGGGTGTCATTCAGAGCCTTGTTATCAAAATGCAGGCAAATACATGCGTGGCCATCAAATATGCAAATACATTATTCTTTTCTTTTTTTTTAGAAACAAGATTAGCACGAGTAGAAGTCTGCAGGTTTTGGGCCACAAGCTCCCTACATTACTAAGATCAAATATTTCTAAGTTACATAGTATGTTACTCATCAAATAATAACTTGCTTCTTCCAGTTTTATTAGAGTTCGAATTTTCTAGTAAAAGAAAATTTTAAATTTCTAGTTAAGGGAGCTTTAGCATAGCTACAACAAATCCTGTTTCATGCAATTCTGCTTGTTGTTCAGCAAAGCATAGTTTCCCCAAAATAATGGAGCAATGTTATTTTTATGCACCTGGTATAGCAAACATGTCCAAAGTACAAAACTTATATAATATGTTAAATTTCCATGTCAGCTGCGAGCAGTCTAAATGACCTGAGATTAAGAAAATGTCTGCTATGCAGAAACTGAGAATTTTTCTTTGAATAACTTTAAAATGATTCATATTCATCGTAAACTGGTACTAATAAAAAAAAAATCAAGTTAGGGTTTATCAGGTAAACTTTTATTATACAGTTATTGTGAAATGCTGACTCATGGTAGTAATAAGAAAAAAACAATGACCTTGTAAATCTCCAACTCTGCTACTGAATATAATTTTTAGTTTGTCTGGCTTATGCAGTTGACTGCTATGCTTTAATCTGATTCCATAGAAGAAAACAAGTAGTTTTAGGAAAGAGAGATATTGACAATGAAGAAGGAAGGCTATTAATTCAGGTAATGTCTAATCCTGTGAGATGGAGAGCGCCCTCAAAGTCTTTGATAAGAACTGACAATCCTAGGTACCACCTAAGAATATTCAGTACCTGGCAGAATTTTGCCCAAGGAGAGAAGCAAGAACATGGCTCTGCTAGACAGTGAAATGAGTTTAAGGAGGTAACTATGTAATTCAGAAAAGACATTGTGAAACATGTCTGTTAAATGAATGATGATTTTATCCTGAAACAATATTTTCAATGTATGACAAATTTCTGGTTATATTAGTTATAAAGAGTTGGAAAATGGACCAGAAGTCCATACAGAATGAGTATGTTTCACCCAGAGAGCATGTTTAGTTTACTCCACCTGTAGATGTTGTATATTTTTGCTTAAAAGTGTTTCTCAGATTACATGTATTTTGCTTTTTCTAACTTTGTGGTTATTTCAGTGTAAGTGAAAGGAAGGAAATCAAAGTGTTAGCACAGGAAACTGTATTGTTCTGATACAGGATAGCTTCAACCTGAGCTGCGTGAAATTTTCTAAAGCATTCAGAACTGGCCAAAAAATAAAGATCACCACTTACTTTTGCCAGAAAAAGCACTGCAGAATTCTGGTGATATGAACTCCCAATAGAGATGGAGGTCCTGTGTTAGGGATGTCAAAGTCTAGTTCAAGGCAGTTTGAGTCTGCTCTTCAAGTAAATACAGAACCTACAGCTTATTGATGCAAGTCTCACTATCACATCAATAATCCCCAAATTTTTAAAAGACTGTTGGTAGTACCTCCAGCTGTGTAACGATGCTTACAGGCAGAACCGAAGAAGCCAGTTGTGAGAATGACCGCCTGGCTCCCAGCAGAGCCAAGCAACAAGCAGAAATCAGCAATCTATGCTACACACCATGATGGGCAGTGTAATTTGGATGCTACAGGCTGCCCTCCCAAAGGCATCTCCTGGAGGATAGTCAGCATGGCTCCCCGGCTCTCATTAATAGGATTTAGGCCATTGCTACCAAATGTGCAGTATTTTGAAAGAGGGCACACATAGCTGCAGCTGATTGCACGGACAAACTGGGGAGTGCTGCCTCTTACCCCCTTCTGTTGGTCTTCCTCTCCCAAACAGAACTAATAGAATGGAAGAGGAAGCCTCTAGCAGCCACCACTGTTCTCCACCATTTATTATCTGTAAACATACAGACATTACAACCAAGAAAGATACCAGATAAAGGACAGATCACAAAGGAGATAGGAGCAAGCATTTAGACTTCAGGAAAAGTCTGCTTAATAGCATTCACAGATACGATGGGCAAAAATGCGTGACGTACAAAGGTGTATGCACTTAATGCTTTTCTAAACATTGTTTTACTAAAGTTTTAAGCATTTAAAGAACAGGAGAGATCTGATGTCTCTCTTAATTTCAACAACATCCTTGAGAAGAGATGGAAAAGAGTGGAAAAGGACACTGGAAAAATCCTTACAGGTCATTGGTTAACCCTGGTAGTCAGCTGGCTCACTGCCCTCACAGTGGGATGGGGGAGAGAATCAAAAGGACAAAAGCAAGAAAACTCATAGGTTGAGATAAATACTGTGTAGTAACAGAAGGAAAAGAAAAAAGGAAAAAAAAAAAAGTGATGCAAAAGCAATCACCACCAGCAGACAGATGCCCAGCCAGTTGCTGAGGCATGGCTGCCTCGGAAAGACTCTCGACTCATTTTTATTGCTGAGCATGACATTACGTGGTGTGGAAGATCTCTGGCCAGTTCACGTCAGCTGTCCCAACTGTGTCCCCTCCCAGCCTACTTGCTGGGCTGGGCAGAGTGGGAGACAGAGAAGTCCTTGAAGCTGTGCAAGCACTGTTCAGCGGCAGCCAAAATATTGGTGTGTTATCACCACTCTTGGTCACAAGTCTAAACCGCAGCATCATGTGGGCTGCTATGAAGAAAATTAACTCCATCCCAGCCAGACCCAGTACAATGTCAAAGCCCGTTAGGGACACAGGAAACAGAAGCAAAGTCATTCTCCAGCTACAAATTCAGAATACTGAGCTCTTGGTCCTGCAGATTTTGGCATACAGTCCAGAACTGGACTTTGGTGGTGGTTAAAGCCCTTGGATTGCTTTCATGAATGAAATAATTCAAACTCGTTTCATCAGTTCATCAAAACTCTATGACACCTAATAAATCTGTACATTGAGCATTAAAAGAATACAAAAATGGCACAAGCCAGGCTAATATCTATTTTTAGGGAAGCAACATATGAAGCAGGCACCCTCAAAACACAAAAGACACTGAGGTACAAGAGCTGATCAGTGGCAAACCCAAAACAAGACCTAGGGGAAAATATGAAGAACAGATGCACCTGCAGCAAAATGGCAGATGTGCTGTAAGTAAAAACACATCCTTATACACATCTGTGCAAATCCAAAAGAATGGATGACGTTAATGAAGAGCACAGACTGTGTCTCAGAAGACACACTCAGCATGGCATTGCTCTCAGCAACAGAGCAACTAGCTAATGTCAGCAGTTTCTAGACATGGTCTATGTCAACAACTTAAAATTATTTACACGTGACTGTTTTTTTTTTACATGTGACAAATTACTGTAGTAGTTGCTAAGGTATAAATGTAGGCAGAGTCATCTAACTCTTTCCTGCCTATGCTTAT
The DNA here is from genome assembly GCA_013399115.1 of Anseranas semipalmata. Taxonomy (NCBI): domain Eukaryota; kingdom Metazoa; phylum Chordata; class Aves; order Anseriformes; family Anseranatidae; genus Anseranas; species Anseranas semipalmata. The sequence goes on from VXAA01006405.1 coordinate 2,377,678, forward strand.
GCACTAATTGAATGCACTGCAATGAATAACCACAAAAAATATATAACATTATTCATAGCAAGTGCAAATATAGCGCAACACCAGAATTCATGCGTACACACTGGGAGAAGTGTCACTTTGTACTTGCCTTGTGCTCATCTCACATCCTTAAATCATTACAGGCTGACACTGTCAGAAATAGGACCCAGTTCTGTAGATCTTGGATCAAGTTCTTCTTCAGGTATTTTTGTCTTTTTGTAGATCTATGCTCTAATGTATTAGATTAAAAGTATGTCTCTACCTCAGAATCCATCAAGTGCATCAGGATGGTACAAAAGTTCCCCAATATAGAAGTTGCATTAATCTTGCAGCAATTAGATAGAGAGGATAATAAAAATAAATTGATGCATTTTGCAGCACAGAAGACAAGTATCTGTAGAATAAAAAAAATATATAGCACTAAGGATTCTGTAAAAGGTTTTCCCTTATTGTTATTGCATAGCAAGCTAAATGATAACTTAGTTATGGGGGTTTCAAGCTCAGTTCTCAAAGTACAGTGATTACATATGCCTTTTACTTTATTTGTGAACTTTTTTATTACTGTTATTTTTAGAAGGGAGTACTTCTACTTCTCCTGGTTTTAAACAAATACATGAAAATGTGACTGTGGTGTCTCATTACAGGCTTAAAGTAAGCACACATAAAGATGCATCATGCATTCTTTTTTAAGTCTTAGTTCTTAGTTTAGAAGTAGTCCCCATGATTTCAATTCAGATTTCTTGTATATCAGATTTATGCTCTTTGAAAAATCCCCATTGAGCTCAGAAGATGTTTGATATTTGGGATTAGTATCAGAAAGAAGCTAATTTTCTAACCCTTTATTTCCAGCAAGGATCTTCCAAGATGTTTAATCACAAGTCACTTTTTGTTCAGTCATAAACTACATTAGGTAGATTTAGAATTAAGTCTAAACAAGGGTAAGAAACTCTGAGATACACCATAATTATGCATATGTTTCTGATTTTTTTTAATTTATTTTAAAACTAAATATATATTCATTCAAACTAGAAGACTAATATTGAGTGTCATCTGAGGTTAAAATTCAACATAATAAAATTGGAGAAATATGTTTTTAAATTGTGGTGCAGTTGTTTTCAGGGAATCTGAGATCAAAACAGAGAATCTGTTTTGCTGAAGTGACTCTAAGAATGATTATATAGCTGTTACTAATACATTACACCCCTTGAAGCAAATAAAACATTAAATGGTGCTTATTATTAGAAAGCATGCAGTGAGTAGCATCATGAACTGATTACATTTTTGATTTACATAGAGAAGGAAATAATACCTACCCTTTGCTTTGTTTGATTTTGACAAGTACAGAAAAGAACCAACAAACGAATGAACAAAACAAAAATACCAATGACTCCACCAGCCTGCCTTCACCCACATAGCCAGAATTAACCAGGCAGAAAATTGATAGATAGAAAACTATACTCAGTCTTCCCACAGGCAAAAATCTCATCATGTCCCTCTCCCCTGAGAGGTCAGAGAATAAGAAGATCTGCATTGTCTCCTAAAGTTGGTCTGGGGTCCAGAGTCAAGGGAGAATAATGCACCAGCAAACCCTGAAAGGATTTGAACCCAGAATGTTTCCTTGATCTGAACTGTGGCAATATTGTGCAAAATGGGAAATCCTTCTCTATCATGATGCGTAACATTAAAATATTGGTCAGTGAGTCCAGGAGAGAGCCTGCATGCATCACTACAGACATCTCCTGCAAGCCTTCGAATGGGGTCGAAGAGGAGCCTGGTGGTGCATCACTTGGAGGATGAACTATCTAGCTGATATCACAGGCTCTTGGAGGTTGAATGGTCATGCTGTAAAACATTCCCAGGGTAAAATGAGCCAGGCACAACAAGTTGGTAAGTGAATTAACTTAGTGAACAAATGGAAGTGGTGCTGAATTTTATGCCAGTACCACAGTTCTGCTTCTGGAGTTTGAGCTGGCTGTTTTTGCTAACTGCTCTTCACCTCTCCATCAATCCATCTCCTTTCAGGAGTGACCCTGGTGAGGCTTCCCAGGAGAACCTAGCAGCTGCTATTTGTTGCATTTGGCTCTGGTGTGATCGCACAGGACACCAGCGTGGCCAGCTGGAGCCCCTGCACACAGCCCCACCACCAGCAGGTCCCATGCGATACCGCCTGAGCTGGGATGGCTGTGAGTTGGCACGGAGTCCCTGCCTGCGAGGCACCTTGTATTTTGAATGTAACATTAGAATTCCGTTTCTTTCTCTTTCCCTAGTCTTTCTTTATTTTCTCTTTCAATTCCCTCTTGCTGCTTCTTTCATTTTCTTTAAAAAGACTTTTTAAAGTTGTATGTCTTCCACAACAATGCATTTCTTCCTTCTTCCAACTATAGAGGTCATCATCTGTGACTTCTTTTTCTTTCTGCTTTAGGATGTGGCAATTAGGGCTATGTAATGTGTGTTCAGTTAGCAAAAAATGAAAAGGGTACATGTATTCTTAAGAACTGGCAAAGCTTTTAATTGTAAGACACCAATCAGCATAAAACAAAGAATCTTATTTAGGGCAACTCCATAAATACTCTTCTTACTCCCTGATATAATTTTGGTGTGATAGGAAGCAGTGATATCCTGTTTGCCAAATTGCTCTCTAGCACTGGTCTCTGCTAATAAACAATAATGGTACAGAAAACTCCACGTTGCCTGGGACAGACGTGGCACACAGTTGTATCACAGAAAACTGTCTGCGCAATTTTCTTTTATTATAGCAGTCACAATGCCATGCAGAAAAATCCTTTACACAACACAATAGTAGTAATAGGATATTGTGGAGACCAACTGTAATCAGGAAATGCTACTCCACTTTTTATCATTTGTCAAGCACTTTATCTGCTTCTTTGGAAGTAGTGTTTCAGATACATACTATATACTTTGCTACTTAAACCTTTAATTTAGGGATGGACAAGCCAAACAATAGACTTGCGGAAGAACATGAATTTTAGTGGTATGCAATCAGATAAATATTGCCAGATAGACAGTTATATGGTACATTTCGGAAGGAAATGAAAAAACTGAATGAATAAGAATGACACTCAACCAAAATGACACAAGGATGCTAGAAATGACTGAGGGAAGATAAATTTTCACAATAGAGAAATGAAATAAAAAGACGCAAAGGTTCATGACCACAGCCCATAAATTACCTCAAGCTGACAATAATGAAGGGAGAATGATTCACTGAAGGTATATGGCATTTCAAAACATAGACCAAAATGCAAAAGGAAACCATAAAGGAAGAGGTAATTAATGCAGCAAGCAAGTAGATAGTTCAAAGCAGGTTTAATATAACTATGAATATGGTTTTACTTAAAAAAAAAATCAATTAAATGTCCCTTTAACGTTTCTATAAGCAGGTAAAGTTAAGTGTAAAATAAAGCAGAAAAACCTTAAAATCTTCAGCATTTTTTCTGTATATATATTTTAATGAGATTTGCTTGTTAAGACTTTTTCTATTTTGTGATTTTTTTTTCTATTTTGCATTTTACTTGCAGAATAGCAAAAACAATTGGTCACTTTGATTCCTCAGCTATGACTGACTTGATATAAAAGCACAGCTAACCAGCTTAGTTTTGTCCATTCCAGTCTTTATTGTTCTGTTTCCAGTATCATGAAGTGTGAATACTGAAAACTTTTAAATATAGTTATCCTAACAAATTCATGCTGTTTTACTACCTCAGATTGGGAGAAAGAGAAGCAAGGCTCAGATTGGTTAAAGAAAGGAGCTTAGATAAGGGTTCACTGAAAATTCCATCACCTACGTTTAGGTGCATTAGCCAGGCACAAAGAATGCAGCCCATGTTCTTCTGGCATCTCCATTCACAGTAGCTGGCGCCTACAGTCAGGTAGCTGTGGAGAGTTGCATGTTACATAGCTGGCTGATCATTTTAGATTCTACATAGTAGAAAGACAGCAGTTTAGAGATAGCCAAAAGACAGTGTAGAGGAAAGAAATCCTAGAAGAGGCGATAGAGAGACAGTGCATGGTAATGAATCCACCTAATGGTTAGGTAGGCAAGAGACATGTGGAAGACTGGGAGTCAGGGACCCAGCCTGATGGACTACGGATTCGTTTTATGCCTGCTCGGAGAGAAATGGTGTAATTACCAAAGCATGAGCCATTATAAAGGGAGAAATAAAGCTCTCTGCCTTCCCATTAAAGCTGTTCAACTCTGTAGAAAATAACTAAAGGTTAGGTGAGAAAGTAGGAGAGCAGGAGTGAGTCTGATGCTTGGGTTTAGCATTTTTTGCTTGGCGTTGTTGGCAGCTGGAGAGATGGTATGAGAGTCATTTGTGGACTGAGCCCAGAAGGAGAGGAGTGTCTCTTTGTGGCTGTGACAATGTGTCAGCCAGGTGCTGAGAAGCTCTAGGTTTCAAGACTTGAAGGATTTCTCCACATGCTCAAAAGCAGAAGTGAGTTCCAAGGCAACATTAATATCCGCGCATGATGTGCTTAGACTTGTTAGGGTACTTGTGAGTATGGTTTTGGATTTAGGAACTTAATTTTTGCCTGAGACCTTTGGGAACCTCAGCCTGATCATAGGCAATTTGCCCAAAATCACATTGAGAGATTGTCCACCATACAGATTTGAAACTCCTAGAAGTGCTAGAAAAGAGCTCCAAATAACAGAAGCAGCTTTGTTTTGTTCCTCTCTAGGTAGCTTGTGCTGTGTTTATTCCACAAAGATGCACTTCTGATGAGGTTTCTATGTGGTTATTTATCCGCTAGGAATTAGGAAGTTGAAAACTTTAATTCTAACAAAACCTTTCTGGCCACTGCTGAGCTGGATGTAGATCATCTCTGCATGATCAACATAAAATATGAATTATTCTTGAAGACATTAACTATTGCCATTGTTTTTCCCAACATTGTTCTAATTTCTGTATGTTACATTGGTGTCAAGGAAATTCTAACCATTTCTTACTCTAGTAATGTAAGACTGAAAATTGTTAGGGTAAGCTATTAATTGTCAAACAAAATATTATCAGCCAAAAAAGTGGCTTTTTTCTTTCCACAGAAAAACACAAGCAAGGCATAATCTAATGACCAGCTACTTTGTTTTTATAGACAAAAATCTGTTTCTCTGATTCTTTTCTCCTTCAATTACAAAACATATTTGACTTTAAGCAGTGAGATCCTTTTGTGTTCTCTCACAGGAACACACATTTCATAACAGTGGCAAAAAAAGTCTAATGTAAAAGAGACATTTTGAAGCATTAAAATTTCACTTGAGAGCTAACATTTTCACAACAAATTGGGCAGCTGACAAATGTTTGGTCTCCAGATCTCAGAGAGAGAGTTAAAAATTGTGATCTCAGGATACTAAGGAAAAACAATTAACAGAGCTTGGCTTGAAACTGAACCATTTGTTATAAATGCTTGTTGTGAAAACCCATGTAGAGGATTTATTATTTACTCCCATTAGGTATAGTGCCAGTCTTTCCAAAATCTTGCTTTTTACTAGAATCATGCTAGCCTTTAAAATGGTTTGAAATACAGATACCAGCGTTTCACTTGAATGAGTTGTTATATTTCTGTGTTGGAACCAAGGGGAAAAGACAAAGAAAATTATTTAAGTTCCACCAAAACAGCCTTAAAGTCTACTCAGTAAATTAATTTTTATTCAAATATGTTTATAATTTTCTCATGAATTGCAACAATGCTGTTGTCACAAAAACAAAACCAGCAAAAATGTACATAACATAGCCAACAACACAATGATCCTGGTAGATTAGGACAAACACCACTTTTCATCAGCTTCTTCTGCTATCTCTTTTTCTTTTATATTGGCGCAGTGATAAAAATATGAACGACTTTTTTTTGAAGATTGCATAATAACTTTGTCACAGGGAGTGCAAGCTATGGGAATAGATAGGTTCAAGCATCAGAAAAGCCCTACAGCTGTTTGTATCTTACTCTTTGCATTAGAAAATCTGTACAGCTGCTTTCATCTTGCTCTTTGATCCTTGGTGAACTGCTTCTCTGATTTGATAGTATTCGCTGTTGAAATAGATGTATGTCTATCTTTCGTATTTGCTGTTAGATCTGTAAACTTCTTGCTGTCTTGTGGTTGGAAGTAGATACATAGATTATAAAATCCATTGTGGTAAGCTAATTTATAATATACTGTATCTTAAAGCTTCTTCAACCAAACTGGAGTATCAGTCTTTAGGACAAAATAAAGCTCAAACAATCTTGATTTTAGAGTGTTCACTGATGAATGATCTAACACCAATTTGACAAGATGTTCCAATAATTAATTATTCACGTTTCTAAAAATGTGTCTTTATTTGTCGTCTAACTTGGTCTAGTTTTAGCTATGATTATCTTGTTATATGACACTGCCTGCTAGATTCGAGAAACATTTTATTACATAGATACTCACAATCCAATCAACTTTTTCTCTGATAAATTAAGAAGATTGAGCTCCCTGAGGCATTGGCTATAGAAAAGTTTCTCAAAACTTTAATTATTCTCGTCAAGTTCTCTTGAACTATCTCCAGTATTTAAAATTGCAATTGAGCTGTGAACATTTGCAGGCATGTAACGGTTACACCATTGCCAAAGGTGAAGAAAGCACATTGTCCCCACATTTCATCTTTTCCTATTTGTCTGTGAATTGTTGTTAACACAAGAAAATAAATTCTACAGACAAGGCACCATGATTTTTGTGGGTTTTTTTTGTTTGTTTGTTTGTTTGCTTTTTTAGTGATTATTTCTTCCAAAGTCTTTTACACCATTTTGTAAATATGTCCAGATTTTCTTGCTGTGACAGAGAACTGATAAATCATCTTAAAGCTGTACTTTACAAGGAAAAGTAAATTTCCAAAGTGCTGAACTGTACATTAAAATTTAACTATTTGACAGAAATTTGGAGGAGGGGGTGACTTCTATACAACATAGAATTTCAGGTCCTTAAAGGAGTTTTGTGTCAGCAATCTGGTTATAACACTGCTCAGAATTTTAAAAATCCAAGGTCTGTTCCCTGCTCTGCTTCCTTCAAAAACTGGACTTAAACAAAAACACCACAAAAATATCTGGGAAGATATTTTATCACAGCATTTGTAATACATTGCTAACTTCTACCTAGAAATGGACGAAAAGCATCCTCTTTTTTTTTTTTTTTTAATGCTGCCAACTATTGACTTTTTTGTGTGTGATGTCTCTCTTTTCCCCTTTTATTTCTTCGACAGTTTCAGATCCTAATTATTTTGATTGCTGTCAACCTCTTTTCCTCTTCCCATTTGTAGTATCTACATAGGCGGCATAGATAATCATGCAAAATATGACCCAAAAGGTTACATGCTAATATTTTTAGGTTAATGTTGTAGAAGAATGTCTTTGTTTCTGCATTTGCTGTCTAGGTCATTTTGAGTGCACCGTTAGAGAAAAAATTTCTCCCAATTCATCCCTTACCCTAATATCTTAAAATATCGGTACTGGATATGACAGCCAGACCATTAAGATAGGTATGAGAGATCAGATATAAACACACATTCAGTTTGTTGTAGAAACTATGCTAGCTGACATTATTATAAAATTTCTAACTTTATCAGACAATATTTGTACTTGCATACACTAAGTTTTCTTCCTTAGTTTCTTAGTATAGTCTTATTTTTTCACTTTGTAGATGATGACAACATATGTATCTTCAAGGTAATATATATTTTTAATATTATTTGTCAATTACTCATAGCAGATATAGTGAGGTATTCTGAAGCGTCTTATAAAGACATTTTCTCAGGTTAGTGAGTATTGTTTCCTAACTCTTTTCTTAAATGTTTGGCTAAAATAGTTATTTTAGTTTTAATTTTCAAAGTAATCTAAGTGCATAATATAGTTTGTTACAGTATATCTTTTTAGTATTCAGTGTGATATGAGTGCATACCTCCTGGAATTTTATTCTCAAATCCTAATTTTATGAATGAATGCAATCTCATCTGAACAGGTCAATGATGTATTTTTTATTTCTTAAATATAGCCATATCATTTCTAATGTATCAGCTCAATAACATTTTATTTCTACTTGTCTTTCTACAAGATAATTATAAATTTTGCTTAGCTTGCTGAAATTCATGGAAATGTAAAAAGCAAAGCAGAGTTATGCCAGTCTTTAAAGTGCTCCAATATCCATAAAAATTATCTCATCATAAGACATCATTGAACTATTATAACCAAATTATCAAAAAACATAAAGAAAACTTAACTGTGAAAACAGTGTGCAGGCTACATGTTGTAAGCTAACAGAATAAACGTATGACTTAAAAATAATACAATCTGAAAGCTCGGGAAAATAAATAATTAATTCATAGTTAAGTATAGATATCATATGTTGAATATAATGACATTAAAGTAATTGATGGTGTGCTCTTTATTAACCTAAAATGCTAGTATTTTAAGTTTACAATGTAGTGTAGTTAAAGCAGATAATTAAGTGCATTATTGTGCTCTTTCCATACCTCCTTATCCCCCCCCCCAGTGTTAATATACAGAATGTGTTTTTAAAGACAGCTATACATTATGGCTGCAGTTACTTCATTGCTTGCCATTAATGTGTGGAGGGTGAAAGGCCAGCACAAGTATATGCTGGAATACCGATAAAAAGAGAGGAACCAGATCTCTCATTCACTGAAAGTAGTACAAGTACCTAGACGTGTGCTACGGCAGGCTTAATAGCAAAGAACAACCAGCCATAAAGTAACACTTTGTATCCAAGTATGAAACCCACAATTAAGCTTAATAACAACAATCACCTAATATTAGAGATGTGTAAAACTGGGGCTTCTCAATTTCCATCACAAAGCCAGAATATTGTTTTATATTTATGTGATTTTAAATAGATCACAAGCTGCTTTACTTACCATTGCGAAGCATCAGAAATGGCAGGAAGGAACGCCAAGAATGTCCAGAAAGAGATGAATGTGACAAATGTTCTCAATTATGCTTATTAAGGAGCTGTAAGGAACCAACAGAGCATTACAGAATTTCACCTTCTAATGAACAACTCATACTTCGGTATTACGATAGATAACTTTAGTCATATTTAAATCCATTAATATTAAGACTGTCTGTCAGTGGTAGTCTGCTTCAGCACGTACTTCTATGCATAAATGCATATATTTCTTTATAATCTAGAAGTGGAGAAACAAGCTGTATTACAAAATCCACTTTATTATTTCATAGTACTGTCAGAGTTGCCACTAAATTAAAATGAGCTTCACGGGATGCAACAGAAATAAACCCACCCATTAAGAGGTCAAACCCATTTGATTGTTTTAAATTCATGAAATGCTCTGTTGCCTTTTTCCAAGAGACTCATTTTCTTTCTAAATAAATTAAAAACCCTTGAGAAATAGGTGTCAAGCACAATTTTCTCAATAGGGTCCTGCAAAAATGCACAGTTATAATTTTACTCAAGAGAGCTTTTAATGACCAGGTTTTAACTCATAGGTTAATTCATAGACAGTGGCTGACACCAGGCTGATTCCTATCCATCTCCCTTACCCCACCCCCCAAAAGGCAAAGTATCATATTATAATCAGTTCTTGAATTTAATAGTGCCCGCTATTAATGTTAGATACTTTATGGGAGGAGATATAAGACAAATGGCATCAAGAGAGGGACGCGCCTCCCCTTCCTGGGTGGGAGCCTTCCACCCTACCCTGCCTGCGTGGGTGGCTTCCCACGAGCAGCATCTGGCAGGTATGTGACACAGTCCTTCCTGGAACGCCCTGTAGTCATTTCACATCGGTGATCTGCTGTTGGAGGAACAACAGCCCAAATCCCGATTTACCATAACACTTAAGCACTTACTCTAATGGGTTTTCATAATTTTCAGGGGTTATCATATTGCTTAAAGCCGTGTTAACTGCTTTGGCCAGTTTGACTTCAGGAGTCATACCTAAAGCTGACTCTTTACATAGGCATACAGAAGAGCTTGCCAGGAAGCTGCACTCAATCAAGTGTCCCTTTGGGGCATCTTTAAAACACACTGCTTTCTTTTTCCAGGTTGTAGATCACAAGATAGAAGCTGCTTGAGCAGCCCATGTCATCCATACCAACCACATGCCTAGTACATCACTCCTGAGTTTTCACTGTTAGTGCTTCAATAGATACCAGCAGCACACAGCTGAATTTGGTGAAAGCTGGCAGTAGGGTGCAGAGGTGCCTAATATAAAACTTCAGATTTGGGTCCAATCCAAAGTCCATTGTAAGTCAGGGAATTCACTCCAGTCAGCTTTAGGTAGGACTCCCACAGTCAATTTGCCAGAGCTGTTAACATTACTTTAAGACTCTGATAATCCCTGAAATTATAAATATTCTTTACATTAAGATGACTAAAGTGCTTCTGTTATTGCATCTAAGTCTGCACAGAAGTGTAGGAAGGGTAATAATGGAGTTTGCTGCTAGCGTGGGGGAAGGAAGACAATTTGGGGTGACCTTATCGCTCTCTACAGGTACCTTAAAGGAGGCTGTAGTGAGGTAGGGATTGGTCTCTTCTCCCACGTGCCTGGTGACAGGACGAGGGGGAATGGGCTCAAGTTGCGTCAGGGGAGGGTTAGGTTGAATGTTAGGAAGAACTTCTTTACCGAAAGGGTAGTTAGGCATTGGAATGGGCTGCCCAGGGAAGTGGTTGAGTCACCATCCCTGGAGGTCTTTAAAAGACGTTTAGATGTTGAGCTTAGAGATATGGTTTAGTGTGGGCCTTGTTAGAGTTAGGTCAGAGGTTGGACTAGGTGATCTTGGAGGTCTCTTCCAACCTGAACAATTCTGTGATTCTGTGATTTCATGCTCTTTCTGGATACAAAAGACTGGCTCTCTAGAAATGTCACTATGACCATTCACAGCATTTAAATGGATGAGTACTCCTAATCTGGTTGCAGAGGTGGCAGTCTGATCTGTCAGAAAAACAAGGTTTTGCTCTGGTGTGCATTTATTTGCAGAACAAATTCCTCTCTGACCCATTTTGTAATCTCAAACCGACACATAGCATGGAGGAGCGAAATGTATCTCCCACAGTGAATCCCAAACCCATTTAAAACTTGCCAACATTTTTAGCCAGGATCTTCAGGTAAATCGTGAAGCTAGAATAAGCCTTTACAGTATCAGAGAGACCAGAAGTGGTTCTGATTTTTTTATTATTATTATTATTTTTTTTTTTTTATGAGGCCATCAGAACAGCTGTTTCTTGAGTTTTGCATTAGAAAATGCAGGTTTTTTCCATCAATTCAAAATCCAGGTCAGTTTACCATGTTGGAGTCCCTTTTAATATCAGCAGAAGTTACACAGTTTCCATCCTTCACTTGGATTTGCTGAGCTGTAAAAACAACTCAATTATCAACATGATCTAAACAAAGAGTTCTGCCCCAAATATGTGTAGAAAATGCTGAACATAAATGGGGATGATTAGTTTATTTTTACTTTGAATGTAACAGGTTATTGAAAAGGGTATGTATATCCAGACACCTACTAGTTAGCGACTGTTAAAATGCCAATAAAAATAAAAATGACGTGACCATGGTGAAGTCTGAAGAGAAAGAGACAATGAGGTTTTAGAAGAAAATAATAATATTTGCATAAATGTTTTCATTTTGTTATACTATAAAATGGAGTTCACCCAGAGGCATTTCCTAAATTGGCACTAGATCATGAGAAAAGCTAAGAGTTAGATCTCCCAGTATCCACTAAGGAAACAATAGTTGCTATTAAATACCTTAAAGCTCAAAAAAGACTCCTGGGGTTGTCAGTTGTCTGCTTGTTTTGCATTTGCTATAAAGATACTGTTTCTACTAAACTCCTAAGATTAAACTCAGATTTTTTTATTACAAAGCCCCACTTGGCTTATTCATTGAACCATTTGTTTAAAAAATAGCCAGGATACATTCAGCTGACTAAAAAAATAAACGGAAGAAAAGGAAGAAAAAAATACGTAACTTTTATAGAAAGGTATGTATTGTGTTTTTGCAATTATGTTGGATGCTGTAATGCAGAGCATTTTATATTCAGATCAATTTATTCAAAAGTATACCTGAATTCACAAGGGCAGCTTAACCTGGAAAAGCCATTTTACCATGTTGTAAAGGCAAAACCACCATGTTTTTAAATATTTTGACTAGGAGCAAGATTTTACTGATCCTATTGTTGTATAATTATGGTAGAACAACAACTGTAATTGTAGAGGTGAAATTTATCTTCATAGGATACTTACCAAATTATCCTCCCTTTCACATTTCCTATTTAATCAGGAGACATTAGATTTGAGAATCGGTTATAGGATGGCTTGTGTACTTGGGAGCGGTCACATTTCTGGTCTTCTTTTTTCACTGATTGCGTTCAAGTGACACATTGCTGCTTTACTGCATCGGTGTATTAATTGGGTAAGGAGGGCATCTTTGTCCAATGCTTTGCCCCTCTTGTCTGTGTACCAATCCAGTTGTGGCTACCACAAAAGATGCCAGGTTAGAAATCAGGATCGTGAGCTTGGTAGCGAAAATAAATATGGGGAGGGGAGCTGGCAGGACTATGGAAAAAGAGGATACAATGGGACATCATCTTGAACTGTTCCATTCACGTATTAAGATGAAGAGATAAAAGAAGTTGAGATGTGGCTGAGAAAAGGCTTCCCCTTTTCTACTGACAGGACAAAACTATTGAAATCACAGGAATCAGTAGTCTGGAAACAATGATGGGGCCTTTTTTGGCCATTAACTAGCTAGTCATGCATAAAATAGTAGAGGAGACATTCTGGGTCACTGTCTTGTTACTACAGACAATAAACATCATGAATTTACTCTAATATTCAAACTATCTTTTTTCTTCCTTCTGTTGGAAAGCAATATCAGAACCTCACTCCTCTGATGATTAAGATTCTAATTTATAGACTTTATTCAATAAACTATCCCCATTTATTCCCATGGCAATTGTCCTTTTGTTTAAATATCTGAATTTGTTTCCTCTTCTTTTTTTGGCATAGTGTATTCTTACTTTCATTATAATCTCTTCCTTGTCTACTTTCTAACTCTTGCATGAAATCTTTGCTTCTGTAAGTTGACTTCTCTTCATGAAGCATCCAAACAATTGAAAACATTCTTTTGATTTAAAATTACTCACTATCCTGAAGAAATTCTTTGAGATATATAAAACAAAAATTAATTTTATATTTATTTCTAGATTCACCTCTATTTTTCTTTCTCTGCCATTACTGCGTGAAAATTATTTTATCATAAAAATCTTTTCAAATTTAAAAATAAATACAAAGATATACTCAATGCATATATTCCCCCTTTTTGAATATCCACATGCTGTCAAAAAGGAGCATTATTACAGTTTTGTAGGTGAGAAAATGAGAAGATCTGTCATGTTGACTTCAACTAATATGTTAGTCTTTATCAATATGTGAACTTGAGCATGGAAAAATCAAGCCTTAAAAGTGCTACTGTATGTCTTCTCTCATTTATAAGCACAAGAAATTTTGCATTTCCAGTCTGCATGGAACATGAAAATGCAAGTCTCACCTTGTGTTTTCCTGAACATGATCTGCTCATCTCTAAATAGGAGGAATTTATTATCATTTAATACTCAGAGGAATTAAATGTTTTGCATTAATAAACCAAGGAAACAAAGATAATTTACATCAGATGTTCCAAATTACATTAGTAAGAATAATAATATCTTGCAGCCTTACTTGAAATAAAACTGTTCCTCCTTAGGACCAAAATAAATATTGTCCCCAGCTCCACACCATTGGGAAGTTTACAATAACTTCTGAAAGATTCGTAATTCTACATTCTGAATCTATTAAAATGTAATACATTAGGGCTGAATTTTTTTGCCTTTTTTTTTTTTTTTTTTTAAGGTGCAATGTACAGAAATATGTATAGTGTGAAATTCTTTTTACAACAAAATACCTATATCACTGATAACTTTAGATTGGATGCATGTGAATTTTTGTTTTTATAAAAAAAAAAAAAAAGCAATTCTTTGTTCCAGTTTTACATCTGCTCTATGTTTCTGACTAACAAACTAATATATCTTAAATTCAAATAACAAACAAATTTTTGCCCCTGAAATAGATTCCTGTGTCTAAATAGATTTTTATGCCTAAAGTCAGTAAGAAAATGTCCTGATGCATTAGTAAAGGAATCAGAACCTCAAAGGTAAAATAAAAAATTGTACCAATAATATCACGTAATGTGTTTTTCCATTATAGCTACCAACATTTTGTCAAGAACAATTTGATTATTTACATTATTTAATCACTATCAGCAAATTCCACCATTTTATCTTAATTAGCATGTCACTACTAGGAAAATATACAATACTTAGAGTTACAAAAATTAGGTAATTATCTGAAAGCACTGAAGTTAACCATATAACACTTTTTTACAATTTCAAATTACTTTATTATTCTGTGACTCTGCATTTGAGAGTATCATCCAAGTGGCTTGAAATAGTTGTGGTTTTTTGTTTGTTTGTTTTAAATAAGAAGTGAAGTGAAATTCAAGCTTTAATCCTGGACATCTTTTTTGAAAGTTCTACTTATGGACGTCTGTATATTGTAAGGACATGTCACTTTACTGCAGATCGCTCTTTTTATCTATCAGGTTGTCTATACACACACATACACAAATCAGGAATCAATAACTTAGCCATAAAATAATTGAAAATAGAATGCTTGTTTTAGCTCTGGATTCAACATTTTACTTAACTGGCATTTATAGTGTGTATAGATCAATGTTTTTCTTATATGGCTTGAATGACTACTTTTTATTCTGTTCTATGATAGATTTGTGTGAAAACAGCTAAATAAAATATTAACTGTTTGCTGACAGCTTATTTAGAACATTGTTTTCAAGTCTAGTTCAAAATATGTGTTTGCATACAGGATACATATAAAAGATACGTTAAAGAGAATGAAAATACTTTGTCTCTTTTGAATACTTATATATCATGTTTGCTATGTTCCCAGTTGTAAAATCTGAATAAACATATACATCATCTGAAAGAATTAAAGTAGGCCATATGAAGAAGTTGATGGGACTCCAAGCAATGCCCTTTCTTCAATATTCAGAGCAGAGATTCAACCTGACCCATAAAATTACAATATTATCGTACAGTCCCTCTCATTGGTCTTGACACATGTCCAGGCAAAAGGCAGAGAAAAGGCATAGATCAAGAAAATCACACCTTGCAGCTGAGTCCTTCTCAGGCTAGCAAAAGAAGTGAATCACATAAAAATGTTAAATCTAAAACCTTTATTTTAGATTGTTATTTAAAAATAGTAATAATATTTGGAGTTTAATTTTAGATTATTTAGATTCTAATTCTACAGCATCTTGAGTGCCTCAGCTGACTGCAGTTGCTACAACACAACATAAAGAGCACAGACATATTTCAGCAATTGAGTTTTTCAAGTAAGTTATTACCTCAAGGTGAGCAAAAATCAGTGTGGTTCTTGGAGAAGTTTTGCAATACATGATTTGCAAAATAGTTGCAACATTCTGTTCTTAGCAGAGTTTTGGAATACTTACAAAGCAGTCTTCCAGGGGAAGAAAATTAAAAGAAAATAAGTGCAGGAAGAAGTAATGCTTTATGGGAACTGGTGCCAGGAAAGAGATTAAAAATATTTTTAGTTGCAAAGAAACTCTCAGAAAGTGAATGTCTTTCCTGAAGATTGACGAAATATCTTCTCGGTAGTAAGCATTTTCACTTATAAGCACATAAATGTCTTTCTAACAAAGAACATTTCTCTCCTTCTTCTTAAATCTCAAGCTTGCCTAGCTGCTGAGAAAGTAAAAGCGTTAAATTGTCTGAGCCTGACAAGACTGGACCGAGGAATATGAGAAGTGAGATGTTTGCTTGGAAGCTGCCTGAGATGGGTACTATGCTGTAGAGAAAGGAAGGAGTCTGGAGAAGGCTCTGTCATTGTTATGAGGAGAAGGATGACAGGACAGGAGAGGAAGGTTAGAGACACAAAAGGAAAAAGGGGACAACCAGTAGCTATATCTAATGCTACATACCACCTCTTATGATATTGTGTATCTTACAACTAATACGAACAGTAAGTTTTAAGCAGATATCATCCAATTTCTAAAGTTTATTCCTTTTTTTCGTCTTTGGAAGAGAGTGCAGTGGTTAAAGACCCTGCTTGAGTTGGGCCTTCGTAATTGTTGTCTTCTAAGAAATGAAAAACAAAATCTATACAAATGTTAATTATAGTATTGCATTATGGTCAAGCATGGCCCAGCTAAGTAAACTGAAAGACATCAAATTTGAAATCCTGGTCCTGTCAAAATGGAGATTTTTATATTTACGAATTCAAAAGAGGCTTCAAATTCATCATTTTCAGGATAACTGCTGGAATTAATTTGAGTAGTCTTCTTAAACTGTAGCTGGAATTTTCGAAGGTACTGAAGAAAGGTACATACTCATTGAGGTATAGAGTTCATGCCTAACTTGTACAGGGTCCTTTGAAATTCCCATCTGTATATATTATAGAATTTTGTCTGCAGATATCATAGGATTCCTGGTGACATCTTGAAAAGCAAAATCCTAACAGTCAACTCATCATAAAGCTCCGTACTTTGACAAGGAAATTATGTTTTTACCTGGGAAAAGAAGGCTTTAACTGAGTTGAAAGTCTAACCACTGACTGAAGAGAGATTTTACAAAGAACAGCTGAAATGGCGTTTGTGTGAGTGCTGCTTGAGGGAATCCATACATATGACCTTTTCAAGGAAGCAATCATGGCAAATGAATACACAGTTTGAAAAAACTGGGAAGAGGAGGGGGAATAGTCAAATGACATCTACAGAACTGGGAATATTAAGTTTAATCTGCAGCTGTAAGACTTTGGGGAATTTATGATGAGAAACAGCAGTAATTATTAAAAAGGCTTTGTAGAGTATGGGTTACTTTCAATGAAAAAATGATTATGCTAGTGATTCCACTGTACACTGAATTTCACAGCATAATGTAAGCTGTCAGGTTGCTGTTATTTATTTATTTATTTGGTTTGTTGTTTAAAATGACACTCTGCATTCATGTCCAAGATTAATTTAGTATATTTTATTTCATCTAGCTTTTGCTGTGTTTTAGTAATGCCATTTATGCTGCTGTACTATAAATGCAGGTTTCCTGTCATTTCTTTTACAGACATCTGTTTTCAATTGCATATAGCTCAAATGAACAAAAAAGGAAACATTCTTCACTCAGACTTCAAGTACTGTGCAAATAGGTTTTTGACTAGTAAAGGTCCTTCATCCTGTAGTCTCTGCAGTTGTGCATTCTCAGTCATTTGTGCATTTAATTTTACTGTACACAGAAGAGTTTTAATGATAGGCATACATACATAAAGCTGATAGCATCCTCCTTGCACATGTAAAAATCTACAGACAAAAAGTAAACAAGACAAGGAACTGAGTTAATAGATGTCTGTGCGCTTGAATAAAGAGATGTCTCACATATAAATTTTCAGAGGAAAATAATAATTTTCTGTGTTTTCCTGTACCAGTTTTAAGTTAGACATGGAATTTTTGTTTCATTTTCAGCGTGCACCAAGGACTAAATATCTAAAACTTAGTCATTGAAAATTCCTAACCCTTTCTTTAAACAATCCTGGCTGCATTTTTATAGGCAAATTATGCTATTTTGGCATTAGAAATGTCAGGCTTGGGTAAGGAAGACATAGATCAGCATAACATTCTATCTTCATGGGTAGAATAATTTACTAAATCTTTACAAAAGTTAGATGGTCCACAAATGTATTACCTTAATGAAGTAACAAACATATCACTGTTGTGTCAGGACTCTTATACCTGCCTGAATAGGCAGGAGGAGAGCAAAATCCCCATTTGGCACTTTTTAACGGGGCCCTAGAAATACTGAAGACAAATCTGACCATTGCACCACACAGAGCAGCCTGAGGAGTGATGTATGTATTTCTTCATTCTTGTGCTAGATCCTGGCAGTTATTGCATTACTCACAAGCTGCCAGAGCACTGTGCATTCAACCCACCCACCTTGCACACAGAGGAGCCTTTCTGGCCCTTCCAGGAGGATTCTGCCATTACTGCTATAATGCAGTCTTTCCTTATTTATTTATTCAAGGATTTACTTTATTTTTGTAACAATGAAGTAAACAAAATTACCAGATTAGGAGTTATTAATCATCATATATTGGAAATAAGGTAAATAAACTGATTGTAAAATAATTTTTCTGTAATATTTATTTCTTGAACGGTAATAGTAGATTTTCATAGTTATATTGTCATATTAGGTATAGGCAACGGCAAATGGATTATCACATGTTAAAACCAATCATGAATCTCTGAATGTACTCAAATACATAGTTGCATTTCTACTTCATGTGCTTAGAAACCCATAACTACCCATGCTGGAATACAGCTTTAAGTCAGAATCAATCCCAGAACTAATGTATGCTGCTATAATTTTTATATACGTAGGTTATGCTATGCAGGCCAACTAACACCTGTCAAGTTTATTCTTGTATTTGTAACTAGCATTATTTTTGCAGTAATTTAAGCACCATGTTCAGTTGAAATTTACCATCACTGTTTTCTTTTGCTGGTTGTGAGAAATTCTGCTGTCCACATATCCTTTATTAACTCATTATCCAACAAGGCATGTATTATTCCTGAAGTGAAGAATCAAATTTCCAAGGAAAAAAAAAAACAAACATACTATTTTCACTAGTTAAGCACACATTATTTATTCTTACTGAACATAATCGTATGCTTCAAAATCTTAAAATCTATTGTCCAATGGAGTTTTTGAAACTATGTGTTACTTTGTTATGCTTTTCATTCATTTCATATTTAAACAGTGTCAGCCTTATGTAAATATTTGTGGACACCATTCCCTTTGCACTTTTATGTAACAAACTTAATTGACTTCTAATGGCTGGTTTTCAGACCACTCTTACCTAACTCTGCCTAGACTACTGGAAACTGTTTGTACCAACCAAAAACTGGATCAACTTTTCATAAGCAAAATCTCCTTTGTCCCTGCACTTCCCAGAGTGCCTACAGGGGTGAGAGCTTTTGATGCTGTCCTCTAGCTTTGAAAGCATACTCTACCAAATCTACTGTATACTCTTTGGCCATGTGTGCAGGTGAGCCATCTTTTTCCTGTCAATGTTTCTGTCCTTGTGCTGTGTCAGATACATCCAAAGTTCTCTTCCCTCTGGGTGCACGTTTCAGTGGGGAAAAAATAACAATTCTGCCTTAGCCTACCTTGTGTAAGGCTTCCTAAACCAAATAATAATTGATAAAAGGGGAAAAGGCTAACAGTTTGTAGTAGTTTGTAACTACTGTCTCCTAGTAGTTGTCTTTAGAACCTCTCTGCCGTCTGTCTTCTGCAAAAGTCATGGGATAGCTTACCCTGGACTGAGATTTCTTCTCTTTGGCTCTGTTTCCTCTTTGCTTCAATAAACACGTATTTTAATATTTACTGAATTTGGTAGCTAACATTTAGGGGTATACACCGCCCAAATGTTGTTCTAATCCAGGGTAGTTACAGAAGCAAACTGGGTTTGGTGTTCACCTACCTGTTTTTGACCATAAAATCATTCTTTTAAGTGTGGGGGGAAAGTAATTCTGTCTCCTACACTGCAAAACTACCCCTTTCTGCAGACTTACTTCTGATTTACCCTTTTCCTTCAAACTATGGAATTCCTTTGCATTTTTTGTTTGAGTATTTATTTATTTATTTTGGCAAAAAGGGATCAGTAACCTTTTCACTGCTTCTCACTAATTCAGTTCTGCACTTTTACACTTTGACTTTTCTGTTGCTTACAGTCCAGAGTGCACTGTGCTCTCCTGATATTTTGGCTGCTTCTACAGAGAGATCTGTGAATGTGAAGGCTTATCCAGTACTGATAGAAAAGCCAGGAGGACCTCTGTCCAAATACCTCTTACACATCAAAGCCCTGCTTTTACCATTACAGCTGTCACAAATGCTGTAAAAGAAACATCTCTATTTTTTTTCTGGCACTTTTGAAAGCTCTTTGCACTCCAGTCTCTTCAGAAATTTTCTAGTTGCACTTCTATTTTTGCACTTCTATTTGTCCTTTATGTAATTGGTGGTCCCACTCACTGGGTCACAAGAGTGTATTAAGTTGTGCTTGGAAACATGCTAACGTTTGGACACTGTGTTAAAATATGCATTGTTTTCTAATATCTTTCTATATTGTCATTGCTGAAAGTGTATGGAAGTGCTTCTGCAACCATCAATTTCCATAAAAACAGCTGGCTGAAAACCAAATTCTACCTGTATTGTACTCTATATTCTAATGTTGTCGTATCACTGTCATAACCAAGTGACATTCGGTAGTGCATGAAGTACCATGACAAACATCTGTCATAGGTGGTTTGTTCAGCCTCTCATCCTCTCCCAGCAGGGGTAAAGGACAAAAGGACAGACACATTGTGCCACATGATTTATGCATTTGTTACTATGTCTAAAATTAATAACAAGGACTAGGGACTTAAAAGCCTTATTACAGTAAAGATATGCACAACTTCTACGCTTTTTCCCTTTACCCATGAGGCAGATAAAAGTTTATTTGACATAAGTTGGATCTGGAGTATCTTTGTGGGCAATTATGTGTTTCCAAATTATATTTTAGTTCTTAAAATAGTTTGAATATTTGTTCCAGTATTTTTCAGGGTTTTTAAACTGAGCTTTCTAAACTACTTGTACCCAAATTAATTAGGTATATTTCTTTGGCTCTTCCTTTTCTCTTGCTATGAAAAAAAGCATGATGTTTTCCTTTTCCAGTCTTCTTGATTAATATAGTTAATTTGATCACCCAAGTTGTCACTTCTGTTTATGAAAGAAGTCGGACAACAACATGCAGGTATGGAATAAGTATTAATATTAAACATAAACATTGTAAATATGAAAAATAAATTCTGGGCTAAAGGCTGCTTCTTTGATGATTAAGAATAACACCTATGATAAACATGTATGGAAATCAAGTTTTAAAGCAGCGATCTGTAGACTTAACCCAGATATTTAAAAATAATAAAAAATACCTGTAATAAAGAAACGTGTAAGTAAGATACAATAAAAATTCTGTCTAAAGGGTGTACATGTCTCTAATTTTAAGAACAAAATCTACCCTATCTTTCCATTGTACCAAGAAATACAGGTTTGGGACCATGAGACATATTCTTATCAATGTATTGTATTGTATTTTCTTAACCGAAAGTATTTGCCGTTGATGGCAATGAGTATTTCCCCCCAAGAAACAGCTCATGAAACATTTTAATAAATACTGGGGGAAGATAAGGGATTAGGGAAAAAATAAAAAACAACTTTTGGCATACAAAATGTGATTACAGTTAAACAAGATACAGAGGAATAATCTCATATACAGAAACCTTCTGCTTTCAAAAGTATAGATGCCAGTAGATGAGAAAGGTAAATAAAAAAAGGTAAATAAAAAAGGTGAACAAAATGTGCTACTGAGGGTCTCCTTTGCACATCTACCCCTTCTCATTTTTCATCCCCACCACTTGCAGCCACCAATGGCAAACAAACAAACAAACAAACAAACAAAAAAAGTGAAATGAAGAGAGATCAGGAAGTTTTCACTTACCTGTGGTGGCATATATGAAATCTTCTGTACAACTTCCTGTTGGAAATAAACAGCCATCAGAGTTTCATGTTGGGAGCTAAAGGGTATGCGATAAAGTCAGGTTCAAGCAAAAGAATCCCTGAAGAATGCAAACATCCTAGAAGCATGCAAATACAAATATTCTAGCAATGATAAAGTACCTGAAAATGCAAAGACTGTACTTTCATGTTACGTTGAGTCCTGAGCTTGGACAGAGCCCACCATATCTGCCTCTATGGACCTGTGATTTGTACTGTCATTCAGATCTCTCTGGGCAGGGAAACTTGAGCACATGGCAAACATACTCTGTTCATAAAATTGTGAGTGCAACTGACTTAAAACATTTTATTCTGTGATACTGAAATTGAATGAAGAATAGCCACTAAAGCAGTGTACTCATAATCTAAAAGAATTGTACCTTCCCGAGACAGAATTGTTCCTCCTGAGACATTCGAATGCTGTGCAGTATTCCTGTAGGCCGTATGTCTAGAATGCTCTATATCTAACCTCCCTCAAATATATGGCACATATGTAGATATAATTCTCAAAAGTCAGTATCTGTAGAAAACAAGTGTTTTCCACAAATAGCTCAAACATTTGGCATTTTTTTTTCTAAGGCACATTTCTGAAGACATTTTTCAATGTTCTTTTCTAACAAAAAAAAAAAAAAGTTCAGGAAGAAATGTAGAAATGTCTACTTGCCAGAATTCACATGGTGAATTTGTGAGGAAGCTTAAGAATTAGAGGGAAATTGGATCCACAGGCATTGAGGCAATTTTATACTTTCAGACCTTCCTTAGACATCAACCAGAATTTTAGCAACTCTTAGAGTTCCATCCTCATCTCGCTATTAGACCAACTAAATCTTCTTTGGCTACAGTTGCTTCCCCTTGAGTTAAAGCTCTCACTTCCATTCTGATGCTTAACAAGTCAGTGCTTACTTTCATTTAGCTTTTGTCTCACAGGAAGTATTTCCTCTTTTTTATCCTTTTTTTTTTTTTTTTTTTTTCATGTATGTGTTTGCCCTTATCCTTCTTCTTTATGAATTACCTTCACTTGGGTCATCACCTTCTATTTCTTTCATTTTCTAGTGTCCATCTTTCATGGTGAGGCATTTATTCTGTATACCAAACTCAAGAACCACTTTGGAAAAATGCTCAGTTAAAGAGCAGTTATTAGTGTGTCTGGGAATATGGGGTCTTCCTACATTTACCTGCTTTATATTCCACTGACTTCATTCAGACAGCGTCTGCAAGCATACCAGAGAATAATCTGTGTCGAGCACATCTGGAGACACTGTAAAATGCTTAACAAATTAGTAATGATACCCTAAAATGCATACTGGGGCATGAGGAAGCTATGTGCTCCATGTACTTGTGCTTCTAGGTCTGATGTCTGGTTGATAACAAATATACCGTTGAGATCATTCTCAGGGTGCAAGTACAGACATATTCAATGATGACATACTTTCTCTAGCTGTAGCCAGTAAATATTGAAGCCAACTGATTTTAAGCTATGTGGCCAATTAATTGAACAACCTGTTGGCAACTTTCTACTGAAGCAAAACACTTCTACTCATTCATTCTACCTCCATCTCAAAGCACTTTGCATTGTAACAATTGGCATGAGTGTTTCTTTCTTCCTTTTAAAAAGAAAATTAAATCTTTAATTAGCGGAAAAAGTGAACCATATACTGCGGTTTGCATTAGTCTTCAATATTAATAAGTCATTTAATGGTCATAAATAATAGATGCATATAAAAGCTTTTAGAAGACAAAAATCTATTGAACCTATTGTACTTTAAAAGTATGTCTTTTCTCTACTTTTTAGCCTTGACAGGCTTTTAAGGCACTTTCACTTTTGCAGTTTTCTAACCAGCATAAAATGTTATTCCCAGGACCAGGCTGGTTTATTTAAATAAGCCAAAATTCGACAGCCAGGGACTTAGCTGCTTGGAAACAACTCAGTAGCACTGAAGCTGATGTTTCACTGTTTCCTAATGTCACAGAAAGAAAGATCCTTTTCAGCTAGATGATGCCATATCTTTATGAATTCATATACAGAAAACAATTTTAAACTGGAGTTAAGCAGGGTATCCTTATCATATTTATATCTCCAAAGGAATTTTTTAAAATGTTACCGCATAGGACACTGTAGCTTGCATTGGTCTTACTTTGGGACTGCGGCCTTTGGTGGCTTGCATAAGGCACAAGATCTCTGAATGGGAAGTTGCTGATTCCCGTGTGTCACTGGAAGCCAAGCTGTACAAGTGAAGGGGCATATAATGACTGCCTCTTGGGTTTCCTTCTTTTTTTCTCAGGAGAGAGTGCAACTGAGGACACCTCCCTTAAAGGTATTACGCTGTAACCCTTGGCACCTCTTAGGAACAGAGCTAACTCCAGTTATTCTCTGATCTTTCTGTTTCTGTCTAGTCATGTACAGATTAGATTAGAAATTAAAGCTTGAATAATTGTAATATTACTCACCTCTGAGCCTAATCAAAAGGTGAAATAAATGGCTAATGTTCTTCTATTTGACCACATATGAAGAAGGATATCAAATACAATCTCTTTGTCTTTCTATCTTTGACTGTCACCATTGTGGCATGAATGTCAGATGTTATGTTAATGTGCTTTTCTTCAATAAATACAGTCTCCAGTGGTTAAAATTTTAATACTGTCTATGTGTAGGTGTCAGTATTTTACAGGTGACTGCTGCCATATCATTGCTATTGAAATCAATCAGGATGGTTTTCCCAGTGTGGTAATTCAGTTCTTAATGAGTTCGTGGCCAGCAAAAACAAATGGCTGAGATAGAACATGAGATAGAAAATGACACGACTTTTGAACCTTTCAGTTACAAAACGTCTGAAATTTTATGTTCGTGTAACTTTTACTGAGTGCAGTCCAAACAGAGGGAGAACAATTTGCTCTGATTCTCGCTGCAGGAAGAATTCTGAAAGCATGCCGGACCCATTCTAGCTTGAGCAAACAGTGAGCAAAGTGGTACATCATTTACCCTACCCACAAAAAACTGAAAATAGCAGGCATGTACTTAAGAGACTAATTCCAAAGCCAACTGATGGCAATTGGAGTCTTTTCAACTGCCTTCAGTAGGTTTTGCATCAAACCCTGAGTACACTAAACAAAGATAGTATAGATAATTCTGTATTTTTCTTTTACTACAGTTGAAGGAGCCCTTTAATAACTGATTATGTGAATTAAAACCAAATATACTTAATAATTGAAATGATCTGAATTTTTTTTTTCATTATGCAGACAACTTATAGAATGTCTTGAGCCATTTTTGACTTCTGTATATGTCCCACTGACATGTTTAGAAAAGTTTCTGGGCTTTTTGTTATTTATGAACTCAGCACTATAATTCTGGGACTAGTAGGTATAGTATAGGATCTAAAATTATCTGGGCCTTTGGTGTTTGCAGCTATTGAAAAAAAGATACAATTGTGAAAGCTATTTAATAGTGCTTATTGTAAGATGAGTGTTTTAAAGAAAATAAAGAAAAGATAATGTGCATGTGGGGGGTGAGAACCTGCTATGTGCTTCGTAAGTATCTACCACAGTGTGGTCTTCATCTGTGGATGGACTCCCTAGGCATTAATACAAATAAATAAATCATGGTTCTGTACTTCTACCTCTGTACCAAGATAAAGGAAATTCAAGTCTAAACTCTGTCTGTTTCAAAGTAGTATTTCATAACCTTCAAAAATTCATTTCAGCGTTTTGCATTTTTTATATTCAGATATATGTAATGAGTCATACCAATTGCTGCCTTAGTGATGTTATAAAGGTTCATCCATTAAAGCTTTAAAATCCCACACTTTCTCTCTATACATACATACATATGTATAATATATATATTTTTATACAGAAGCATTTAAGAGCCTAAATGAGAGTCGTAGGGTGATCATATGCTTCAATAAAGACTATGGGAAATGTGAGAGTTAAGCCCTAAATTCCAATTCAGAGAAACAAATGTATGGCTGTTAAGAACATTTTAACTTTAATGAGACAGTGAATAAGTATTAGAGTACTTTTAAGATCTAAAAAATTATATAAGTGAATCCCAGTCAAAACTTAAAAACCAATTTTTACTGAACTATTAGGTTTAAAAATAAACAAAATAAAATAACCTTTCTGAAAATAACACAGGCCCTCTCTTGTAGTTTTATTTCTGTGGGTGATAGACTTACAGTACTGAGTACTGTACCCTACTTATAATATACTAGGCTAATTAATTTATTGGAACATATTTGGAAAAGATTCATAGTAAGTGAATAATATATATTCAGGATAGATGGATGAGAGGTAGTAGTAGAATATAAAATTTTCATTAACCCTCATTTTGAGATAATTGTAGTCCTTGTAAATTTAAAAGGCATAATTGAGTTCCATCTTTTTCAAAGTGGATGAAATAAACATTCTACCATACAAAACTGCGATGTGTTTTGTTAGGAATATATACATATATATATATATATATATATATATTTTTTTTTTTTTTTAAAAAATCCTTCAAACCATNTTTTTTGTCAGAAAATATTTCTAGAACTCTTTCCAAGTGTTTCAAACGTTTTTATTTGGACTCTCATATATAAATCCTTCCAACTGGTTAGCTTCAGTATTATGAGTCCAACTTGACAGGCCGTAGTGACAGAGGGAATAACATATTAAAATTTCAGAAAGAACTAAATATTCTCTGGCAAATTCTCTAGCAATATACACACAATAAAATATTCCCTCCACCTGCTCCTTTCCCCCAGTCTCCAATTTTTAGTATGATTGCCCTCTTCACCAATTTTGAGACAACAGACCATATAATACCTTCTTTTTGGTGGTCCAGTATATAACGCTGACTATGCTGCACTGTGGAATGGTTTGGCTTCAAGAAAACTGGAGAAGATTTTTTTTGGCTGCTGTCTTTAAAAATATGGAACATCACTAACATTTGCACACTGGAAATGATGTTTGATGTAGCTTAAGAAGGAAGACTTTTAGTTAGTGGAATGTAAATCGGATGATCAAACAGAAGAGAGAAGCCTACTTCATTGTGTGATCCCATTAGCTATTACCTAGACAAGGTATATGATATCACAGAATCACAGAATCACAGAATACCCCGAGTTGGAAGGGACCCATAAGGATCATCGAGTCCAACTCCTGGCACTGCACAGGTCTACCCAAAATTTTAGACCATGTGACTAAGTGCACAGTCCAAACGCCTCTTAAATTCAGACAGGCTTGGTGCAGTGAGTACTTCACTGGGGAGTCTGTTCCAGTGTGCAACCACCCTCTCAGTGAAGAACCTCTTCCTAATGTCCAGCCTAAACCTCCCCTGCCTCAGCTTGACACCATTGCCACGGGTTCTATCACTGGTGATTAAGGAGAATAGGTCGGCGCCTGGCCCTCCACTCCCCCTTGCAAGGAAGTTGTAGACTGCGATGAGGCCTCCCCTCAGCCTCCTCTTCTCCAGGCTGAACAGGCCAAGTGACCTCAGCCGCTCCTCATACGTCTTCCCCTCTAGGCCCTTCACCATCTTCGTCGCCCTCCTCTGGACACTCTCCA
>VXAA01006405.1:2405161-2426363 GCA_013399115.1 Anseranas semipalmata
CCAGCCAGTTTCTAACCCAACGAAGCGTACGCCAGCCCAAGCCATGAGCAGCCAGTTTCTTCAGGAGAATGCTGTGGGAAACGGTGTCAAAAGCCTTACTGAACCCTAGGTAGACAACATCCACAGCCTTTCCCTCATCCACTAAATGCGTCACTTTGTCATAGAAGGAGATCCAGTTCGTCAAGCAGGACCTGCCTTTCACAAACCCATGCTGACTGGGCCTGATCGCCTGGTTGCCCTGCAAGTGCCGCATGATGACACTCAAGATAACCTGTTCCAAGAGCATCCCCGGCACTGAAGTCAGACTGACAGGCCTGTAGTTCCCCGGGTCCTCTCTCCGTCCCTTCTTGTAGAAGGGCATCACATTTGCTAGCCACCAGTCGGCTGGGACCTATAAGAAACACTCTCACTTTGCTTAAAGTTGCATATCACAAAGTCTGTTCCTTTTTCTTTTGCTATTCAAAAAAATTTCAAACATGACATTGAATACCTGGAGTCTTACAGAGAAGCAATAACATGAAAAGTATGAAGATTTCCCAACTGTTTTTGAGTTGCATAAGTAGAAATGAAATGACAAAAAAGACTTTCAAGTATGTTTCAAATATGGATGTTGTGTGTGGCAGTTAACAGGATGGTTGTGTTGGTTTTAAACACCTGATCACTTGTAGATGTCAAACAATCTAAGATTTAAGGAATTGATACAGGCAAATAATTCTGCTGGGGACTTAAAAATACTAAAAATCTACTGAAATCAAACAAGTCCATGACTAAGTCAGTGTGTGTTCAAGTGCTGGTGTGTGACAATGGATCAATTGCGTAGGATTATATTTATTTTCTCTTTTTGTCATGTGTGTTTTTATTCATGAAAGTCTATCATAAACTTGCAAAGGAAAAATGGAAAGGATAAATAGCAGAAGACAGAAACTTAAATACTTCACTTAGGTATTAAAGTAAGTAGCAATCAGGAGGATTTATAAGCACCAGAATAAAGTACAAAGCAAGTGGTAGATCTCTTGATGTGCTAAAATTAAAACAGCATGCCTTTCCTATAGTCATGTTTATCCAGATTCACATTATGTAGCATAGTCACTGGGTTCCATATGAAATGTGTTCATACAATAGCTTCAAAAGCTTATAGGTCAGGCTAATGTTCTCAATCTTGTGATGTTTAAACCCTAACAGAGGCAGAGGCCAATATCTGATCTGGAACTACAGGTAGAATTTGCACACCTACTGGGACATGAGATACTGAATCTGTTTCTTACCAGAGGCCATAAATGTTAAGCAAATATATAGAATATATAGAAATTAGAACTTATCAGTTCAAATTTATTTTCTATAGTATCACAAAATCCCAGGATGGATAAGGTTGGAAATGGTTCTGGAGATCATCTAGTCCAACCACCCCTGCTCAACAGAGATTCGGCTTACGAGTTGCTGAGCATTTTGTCCAGTTGGGTTTTGAATGTCTCCATGGACAGACACTCCACAACATCTTCAGTCAATTTGTTCCAGTGTTTGGCCACCCTCAAAGTAAATAAATAAATAAATAAATAAATAAATAAATAAATATTTTTTTTTCCTTTCTGTATGTTTAACTGAAATTCCTTGTATTTCAGTTTGTGCCCATTCCTTCTCGTCCTGTCACTGGGCACCCCTGAGAAGAGTCTAGCACTGTTTTCTCTGTTCTCCTCATCAGGCACTTACACACATTGATAAGATCCCCGAGCCTTCTATTCTACAGGATGAACAGATCTCTCATTGACGCCTCATATGTTAGATCCTCCAGTCCCTTCATGATCTTTGCAGGCCTTTGCTGGACTCTTTCCATTATGTCCACTTGTTTTGTACTGCAGAGCCCAGAACTGGACACAATACTCCAGCTGTGGCCTCCCAGTGCTGAGCAGAGAAGGATCACATTCCTCCACCTGCTGGCAATGCTTTTCCTAATTATGCTATTGGTCTTTGATGCAAGGGCACATTGCTGGCTCATGGTCAACTTGATGCCCTGCAGGATTCCGAGGTCTTTTTCTGCAAGGCTACTTTCACTTTCCAACTGATCAGCCCCAGCATATATTGGTGCATGCAGTTATTTCCCCCTGATGCAGGACTTTGCACTTCGCCTTGAACTTCATAATGTTCCTGCCAGTCCATTTCTCCAGCCTGTGGAGGTCCCCATGGATGGTGGATGGTGACACAACCCTCTGGTTTATTGACTGCTCTTTCCAGTTTTGTATCACCTGTAAACTTGCTGAGGGTGCACTGTGTTCCATCATGCAGGTCATTCATTAAGATATTAAAGCAAATTGGCCCAATTTTTGATCCCTGGGGTGTGCTATTAGTGACTTCATGACTTCATGCTGCTGGTCACAACCCTTTGTCCCCAGCAGTTCTGTCAGTTTTGACTACACCTCACTGTCCTTTTATGTGGTTTGTAATCCATCAGGCTTTTTGCAAGGATGTTATAGAAGACAGTGTTGAAAGCTTCACTGCAGTCAAGATAGATGACATTCACTGCTCTCGCCTTGTCCATCAAATCAGTCATTTCATCTTAGAAGACTATCTGGTTCTGTACTCCACAGTCAAACCAGTTGATTCTGTAAATTATTGCTGCTTTTATGCTCAAACTAGATGCACAGATACACCAAGATTTTTTCTTATTTAAGTGAATAATCATAGAAAATGTTTAAAGGTATCATTCATAGTGGCACCATAACAATAGGCTTTCTGGTCCTTTAAAAGAAGCTGTATGTGTAACCTGACTTAACAAACATAGCACAGTGAAGCTGGGATACTTGGAATGGGAGTCTGGGAGGAGCAAGGAAGTAGTTCATGCAAACCAGATTTTCCATAGCATACCAGATCCAAGAAAAATGGTTTGCTGTGGAGATTTCCTGGAAAGGAGAATTTGAGCAGCCCTTGGACACTGCCTGTTTTTGGAAGGGAGCAAAATAAATTGTGTAGGCAAGGAAGATGGAAAGAAGTGCCTGAAATCTTATTGTAAATGGGAAATGACATACATATTGTCAGAGATGAATTTTATAATGAGTTGCCATGACTGAAAAAAGAAAAAAGAGAAAAGAAAAAAGAAAAAGAAGAAAAAGAAAAAAAGAAAAAGAAAAAAGGAGTGTGGTGAGGAAAGAGAAACCAAGTCAGTGGCTTTGTCACAACAGAGTTATCTTTATTGATCTGGTAGACTCTCAGTCCAACATTAATTCCGTTTTTTTTTTTTTTTTTTAGAAAAGATTAGATACGTACTTGACAGAATAAAAAAATAATCAGTTTTGAATCATGATTGATAATAATAGAAGTTTTTATACAGTGCTCAATTTGTTTTCTTTGCTGACAAAGGTGCTATAATGATATAGAGAAGAGCAGAAAAGGATATAATAAAGATATGCAATGCATAACGCTGTGATGGGTGATTACTTTTTCTTATTAGGCCACAGTCTCAAGGGATGGAAACAGGTTACTGTTAATTTTCTCTTTGACGTTACAGGGGGAGTATCCATGAGTTGCAGTGATTATTCTTCCAAGGTTGGTGGAAGTTTGGTATTTGCTTTTGGTATTTTTTGTAGTTAGTAAGAGCAGTTTATGACTTTTTTTAAGAAATGTTGACCAAAGAGCTCTTTGTTTCCTTGCAATTTTCCCTGATAATGAGGACATTTGCAATGCAAACCATTTTCATGATGGCAATAACAATAAAGACTGGTAGAGTAATAAAAATATAATGGCCTAATAAAAGGGAGTAAATAGTGGTAAAGTTATCTATTTGAAGTTAATAACAGTAATAAGAAAATAAATAATGTATGATAATAATTACAATCGCAGGGCATCTAAACAAAGTAACAGTAACTATGTCCATAGTAAAGACATCTTTTGCTAGTGTAAAAATTCTCATGAAGTTACTATATTTGGTAAACAATTTTGACATATTTTGCATTGTAGTCTAAATGAATACATAAAACATATTAAATTTAATAAAGCATATCTACACTGTATTTATAGAAAGAAGATAAATTGTTCAAGGGCAATTGCAAGAATGTTAAATATCTCTCATCTTTCACTGGTGCATCAATAGGAAAATTTAACCACACAACATGTTTAATGCATTCCTGGTGAGTCCCTGTGTCTTGTTTTACGATGGATAAGGTAGGAGGTTTGAGGAGTTTTCTACCTGAATTATGAGTGAATTTTAAGAAATGTGATCTAAACCATTTAGGAAGATAAAAGTCAAGGGTGTCTTCAACTTACACGGAGCTTGAGAAAAAAGTGTTAATACAGACAGCTGGCAAAGAGCAGGTGGGAAGATGGCAATGGTGTCTTAGTAGTTGAGGTGGAGGAGGAGTTTCATTCATCATCTGGATAGACCTACAAAACAAAGTGTTGAATTTTAGAAACTGTTGCATCATCTGGAAAGAGACAACAGCAAAAAGCAGGAGAAGCTGTGAGAAAGGAACTGTGCTTTGGGAAAAAGATTGATCTGTACGGCATCTCTTCAGCACATGGCTAAACCGAAGCAAGTACACATAGAGTTTGGCTTCATTCTTGGAGTAGACTCATGGCCTGCATGGAGGACTGTGCAGACACAAGTAATAATCTTCTAATTCTCAATAAACTGCAGGAGGAGGAAAGACAGGATATACTCCTTGGCTACAATAACCAATTCCTTCCTTCTCTCCATTCATATATCACAAAGGGAAGAAGAGGCAGAAGGGGAAAATGTGGCAAGGTGGAAGTGCAGGGAGTGACAATGATCATCACTGCATATATCTCCAATCACTCCTTACCATTTTAATTGTTCACAAAATGCATCTTGCTTTTAAAGCGTTTCTTTCATATTTTTCCTTGTTTTATTGTTTATCTTCTCTGCTTTGTTTTGCATATCATTGTGAAGTCTACGTGTCTGCTTCAGGCAGTTGCTTGTCTTACATTTTCTGTCTTCTTCAGTTTATTGAAATT
The DNA here is from genome assembly GCA_013399115.1 of Anseranas semipalmata. NCBI lineage: Eukaryota > Metazoa > Chordata > Aves > Anseriformes > Anseranatidae > Anseranas > Anseranas semipalmata. The sequence continues at coordinate 2,410,124 of VXAA01006405.1, forward strand.
TTCTTTTTGCTAAAGGTCTTAGGTTTATCCATACAAATTTAAAGAAAGGTGAAGCTATGTCCTTGCAAAAAATATTTGGTTGAAGTACAACAGTAAATTAAGCACTTTACAGAACCCACTGAATTGATGCCCAATTAGTCAAAAGAAGTTAGCATAAAGAGGCACAATTAAAATCATTACCCATGTCAGCAGACAAATCAATATGGCACCTATATAACCAGTTAGTCCCTCTCAATCCATAAAATTAATCAGGAACAAAATGGTTTTTACTTCACCCAAGAGATACAGTGAATGTTCAGAGCAAGTAATTTTGAAATAGCCAGTGTCCAAGCAATTACTCTTCAGGACTGTCAGATGTGATGTGGAGCCAAAATTACTTGGCATTCCTTTCTCCTTTCAGTTTTCTTCATCTGTGGTGCTTTTGGTTTGTGGGTCGAGTCCACTAGTGTCCATACTAGTTTTCGTGCTAGTGTCCATGTAGTTTTACCTACAGTTTGTTCTAGCTTTGTAAACAGGCCACAGAAATAATGTCTCTCATACATCAGCCTCTGATCAATTTTGAAAGCAAGTTTCCAGATATGCATTTCCAGTTGATACAAGGTGTACTGGGTCTGGCCGGGGTAGAGTTAACTTTCCCTGCAGCAGCCCTTGTAGCTAGAACAGTGCTGGTATCACACCAATGTTTTGGCTACTGCCGAGCAGTGCTGGCACAGCACCAAGGCTCTCTCCAGACCCCCCCCAAAGCCAGTAGGTGGGGGTGGGCAAGAAATGGGGAGGGGACATCACCAGGGCAGCTGACCTAAACCAACCAAAGGGATATTCCATACCATGTGATGTCACACTCAGCAATAAAAGCTGGGAAAGGAAAGGAGAAGGGGGGGGCTCTCGTTGCGAAGACGTCTGTCCTTCCGATCAACCACTGCGGGTACTGAGGCTCTGCGTCCCAGGACGTGGCCGGGCATCGCTCGTTGGTGGGAGAATCACTTGTTTTCTCTTTTCGTCTGTGCTTGCACACAGGCTTTGCTTGTACATATATATATATATATATTTGTTTTTTTTTTTTCCTCCTCTTTTCTAATTAAACTATCCTTATCTCAACCTGTGAGTTTTTTTTTCTCCCCCTCTTCCTTTGAGGAGGGGGAGTGAGAGAGCGGTTGTGGTGGAGTTCAGCTGCCCAGCAGGGTAAAACCACCACACAAGGAAAATTGAGGTTTTATATCTCTCCAAACTGTAGGGAAAGTATTTTCACATGTATCAGGAATGCAGTCTGCTGCTAAAAAAACCCTCTAGGGATGTAAAGGAAATCTTCTGTCTTTGGTTCTGCATTTTCAGTGCGTGTCATATTATAATTACCTGCCACTATTGCTGAATGCAGAAGAATTAAGGGGAAACAAAGTCATGTATCATTTGGTTCCCTCTGATTCACCCTGGCTGCTGGGCTAGAATAGCAGGAAAAACAATAAAACAATATAAAATCACCTGCAGCTTTCCCTTTCTAGAGGACTATATTTTGGCTAAAATCTACAGGTGTAAAATACAATTCAGGATGAAAACATTTTTTTGATTGAAACAGGAAGCCTGAGGTGTTAATTCCAGAGGGTTAATTGCAATCAGTATGATAGAGACTGAAGACCTGATCCGTCTAACACTTTAGGGCTACAAAGATAGAGAAGAGTCTAGAGGGCAAGATGCATGAGGAGCAGCTGAGGTCCCTTGGTTTGTTCAGTCCAGAGAAGAGGAGGCTGAGGGGAGGCCTCATGGCGGCCTGCAGCTTCCTCACGAGGGGAGCGGAGGGGCAGGCGCTGATCTCTGCTCTCTGGTGACAGCGACAGGACCCGAGGGAACGGCATGGAGCTGTGAGAGGGGAGGGTCAGGCTGGGTGTTAGGAAAAGGTTCTTCACCGAGAGGGTGGTGGGCACTGGAACAGGCTCCCCAGGGCAGTGGTCACAGCACCGAGCCTGCTGGAGGTCAAGAAGCATTTAGACAATGCTCATAGACATATGGTCTGATTTTTGGGTGGTCCTGTGTGGAACCAGGAGCTGGACTTGATGATCCTTGTGGGTCCCTTGCAACTCAGGATATGCTATGATTCAGAGATTCTATGAACACTCATGTAATGGATGGAATAGTGCCATGTGAGCGCTGGGGTTTGGTCCAGAGGGAGGCCAGAAAGAAACTTGCACAAATGAGGTTCAGGGTTTTCCTACCATATCAGGTCATATCCATTTTCTCCTTGTGCTCCACTTCACCCTGCACTCCTCCCTAATACTGTCTGTGATGACAGACACTCAAATGTGGGTTTCATATGCAGGAAACACATTCCTTCTGTGTTGATTCACAGGTGACTTGGTCAGAGGGGTGTATATGTGGCAGGGTAGATCATTGAGAGGACTCTCAACAACACTGTTAGAGGAAAACCTTAACAGAATGACTCAGATGGAAGGAGTCCTTGCAGTGGGGCTGCACCAATGGGGCTACTGGAAAAAGCAAAAGCAGCAGGTCCCTCTGGATCTTGTGAGTCACTATCAGACATAAAACAACCACTATGTTTAGAGCTAAGACCCATTCAATGCAGAAATTCCTGACAGCAATGAGTTTTCTCTGCTCCTGTTCTCTGTGCAGTTGCAATGTGGCTGGCTGGCTAGCTCCCAGTCATCAAAGCCACAGCAAGCTTAGAAGATGAGTAAAATAAAATGAAACGTTGCCTTTAGTGAAATCTTAACTTGATGCACACCAACCATAAGATCAATCTGGAAAATGTAGGTGCTGGGGTTCTTGCTTAATAGGCTTGAACACAAGTACTTGTTAAATTAAAAAGCTGTAAACCAACAAAAAAAGTGTAACACTGAGGTCTTTCAATATGTGTATCTACTATCCTTACCAGTGGTTGTGATATCATGATAGGGGTTTATAAGTACTCAAGTGATTTAGGAACATATGGTCCTTTATCTTGCTTTGCTCAATCCTCATCTAAATGTTTTTAAAAATACTGTTCAGCTATGCTACAGGAAAAAAAAAAAAAAGTAGAAATAATCAAAAGAAAAAAAGGCCAACTAAAACCCCCCAAATAAGCTAATATTCCCCAAAAAAATGAAGTGGAAAGTTTTTAAAAGTATTTGATAAAGAGGCTGAATAACTACTGCTTTGCAGGAGGCAATGTAGATACTTGAGGATATTAAGGCATTAGCTTAGGAATTACCTTTCACTTACTGAGAAAATGGATTAAAATTGAAAATCTTACACCAACATTTTTAGTCTAGGAAATGTTAGTGTGTCAAATAGCCTATTTAATAATTTAGCTTCCTTGTTTCTCAGTGAAAAGGAGACATTTTCTGAGAGGATAAAGGGTGACAAATAATTTTCATTATACGGAGTGGTCTGTGTAGAGGAAATCAGTAGCTCTGAGAAAATGGGCAGGTGTTTCATTATTTATCTGCACCTAGTTTCTGACAAAGCAAAATCGTACGCTTTCATCTCTGTTGTTCATTTTCTCCTGAAGATTAACCATATGACCTTTAAACCTTCAGACTCTACGAGAGAGGACAATTTAGCTTAAACTATAAAGGGAATTAACAAGTTTGTATTCAGCGTATTTCCAACAGAACAAATTGCTCAAAGTGGCTTATGCAATTTTGCCCTAATTTTTGAACCTTCCTGGAATTTATTAATCCCACCAAATTAAATTAAGTTTTTCTTGACCTTTACTCTCTACCTTGCAGGTTGGAAAAGTAGCACATTCATATAAATTTTGTACCTTTGGATTGGCATTGGGTAGGCTTTTTACCAAGATTGCTCATTGGAAGAAGTAGAAAACAATGTCAGGGACCTCAGTAGCAAAAGTAACTATTAACCACAAAGCTGGCATGCTGGTGTCTCTCAATGGTGACCCTGGTGTCTCTCGATGGAGACATTTCAGATAGCTCTAGGCTGCCTCACCTCAACTGCATACTAAGCATGAGGACTTAGTGTTTTACTTCTTTGCTGTGTAGTCCCATAACAGTCCCATAGCTTGTGCCAGCTCCAAATTAAATGACTGATACTGAAGACGGTTACCTTGATGGAAGGAGATAGATGGAATCTGAACCTAGATTGGAAATTTCATTAATGAGGATGAAATTGCTGCCTCAAAAACACTCATATGTTTTCTGTAAATACTGCTTCCACTCAAGCAGTGAGTTGTGGTGATTTAAGGTCTTTAAGAAGAGGATATTGGGGGAAGGGGAAGAGTGGAGCATGAAAGGAAAAGAAGAGAACACATCCTGAATGAGTTAAAATAAGTATGTTCTTCTGGAGAAGTTTTGAATGTCCCTGTAGACTTCCTTTTCTTTGTCTCACTTGCCTTCAAGTCATGTAATTTATTGTTCTGTAAGCATTGTTGGAAATAAAACATTGCATGTGAACAATCTGCAGATACCGTCTTGTCCAGGGTCTGGTCTATGGAGTATGTTGATGTATGTGTACATGCATGCATACATACATACATACGGACAGATATATATATTTTATATCAGGAAGAACCTAGGAACACAAGGTGAAGAGAGATTTTCAGAGGAGGAAAGCACCACAGATTCTCACTGTCTTTCAATGGGAAGCTGTCTTACCCTTCTCAGTAACTACAAATCTTTCTGCAACGAATATGGCTGTGCAATCTACTCACTGTGCTCCACATATTGGCTACCTGGAGAATTATAATTCCAAGACATTGCAGTAATGCAATAAGAAAGGTGGCTTTGTTGTGGTTGTTCTTTTTAATCTAAAAAAAAAAAAAAAAATTATAAACCTGATGCTGGTTTAGAGCATGTGCAAGTTCTCACTGCTACAAGGCTATTATATATCACATTTTTTTTCCCCATGGATAGTACAATGAATGATTCCTCACTACCTTGTCTCACATTTAACCTCCAAAAACTCCTTCTGGCTATTCCATACACCTCTGCATTTGAAATTTCCTCTGGAATGAAAAATACCATCTTGGAAATTGAGTTGTGAATACACCGTGTGATGAGGGGAATAAAAAAAACACAACATTATGAACTTTTGAAGGGAGAATCAGTTCTTCAATAAGTTCATTCCCAAAATAAAGAATAATGGGATGTCAATCCCTTGCTGAAGTCTCCAGGCACTACCACAAAACAGAAAATGCTTTAGTAAAACAAACATTACTGAGATGGGAAAATTAAATTTGCTGACCTGCAATATATTAGTCTTAGATAATATGATCCGACAGATCTTTCCTACTTACTCTTTTAAAGTCAATGAATAATAAATGTTTTTGTAAAGGTAACTATTTTAACTGTATCTATATCAAGGCATCATGAACATATTAGCGATTCATAATTATGTTAACTCCCCAAGAGATTTGTTCTTTTTGTTCACAGTTATATTAAAAAATGACAGCATTTTGTATTTTTAAATTGGCCTTATTCTGTAATAGTCACATTAGCACCTTTTTTATCACTGGAAAAATTGACTACTTAGGCACTGAGAGACAAGTTTTCTGAGTTTATACTATAGTCAAACACAGTTCGAACAGATTTATTTCCACTAGGTGGAGCATTGTTATCACAGCAGATTTTTTTTTAAGTTAAAAAGAAGCTTTTGAAGTCAAGGAAGAGAATTTGGATCCAGATCTAGATAAGTACTTGTGAAGTATGTGAGGGGTGAAGTTTGCAAACTACTGTATTTCAGCTTGATTGGTCTGCTTCCTTATCTTGTGAATTCTGTTTCTCTAGTTCATCATTATCCTTTGAAGGCTTTGATTGCAAAAAGGGAATATTTTAAGGCAAAAGATGTGGGAATCTGAGGCTTTTTAGCATTTTTAGGAAAAAAAAATCAACATGGCTGGTATGGTGCAGAATGGTATTTCTACCTGAAGGATGGGTTGGCAAGAATTGAAATTAGGTGGCTGAATGGATGTTTTAAGAGACTGTATTTTATGACCAGTTTTGTAAAGACATAATGAATTATATGCCATTTTCATACTAACAGACTCCAAAGGGAGTAAAATTCAAAGCTGCAAATTCACTGCTGAGGGATGCGTTCTTTGAAGCTTGGGGTAGGATGCAACTGAAACTGGGGGAAAGAGTAAGGGTAGCTCACAGAAGTGCAGCCCGGCTGAGGCTTCTCGGCTATTCCACGCTGTCGGCATTCAGAGCCTTAACAGATCACTATTAACTTTATTTGCACTCAGAAGCACACTAAAAATATTGCAACAAATGTGGGACAAAACACTGATGTTTTATCCAGTCATAGCAAGAATTGTGTATGGATACTCATGGCTATCACTGTTGACAGATGTCCTCTCATGTTTTCACACTAGTCTTAGCTGATAGCAGCTGAGTACAAGCAGGGATCAGCTGTTTCTGCTGTCCCTGTAGGCTTCTTTTTTTCTTTTTCTTTTTTCTTTTTTTTTTTTTCTTAATTGTTAACCAAGTATAAAACAGTTTGCAGCTGTGTTTGACTGTTTAAGTGCACTGAATCATCCTAACATGTAGTCCCACAGGAAGGTACAAATGGGTCTGTGGTGCTGTAGTTGGGCCACTAGAATTTCCGAAGGGATAAACCTGGCCACACAGGAACTTCCAGGTGCCAGAAATTTTGATCAGAAAGGTAGCCTGCAGCAGAAGAGCAGTCAAGAACAGCTGTTTTGTGTTCTGTTGTTAAATAAGCCACTTTGTATGCAGCAGCTGGTGAGTGGTAGGCTGTTAGAGGTGGAGAAGGCTGTGCCTGCTTTGCAAGGTAGACAGCAAGTTTTTGCTTGCTGATATTGTGCATGTGTATGCATGCATCTAGGCTGCATAAAAATCTGTCTATGTGCAAATACATGCAAATTAGCTTTAAGCTAATTAGTTCAGGTATCAATGGCAGTTTGGACCTCAGCCTTAGCTAGTTGACTGAGAATGCACTGTGTTACTGAGATGTATCTGGAGGCCTGTGCTGATAGAGTATTGAAGGCTTTCTTCCTTAAACCTTGTGGCTTTCTTACTACAAGGCATGATCTACTATAATAACGTCCATTAGAGAATACTTTATCGTGTGTATAATATCCTAAATGTTTGATGTAGATTCCAGTGTTAAAACTAGGTGAGTATCCTTTTGTAACTGGATGTGTATGGATCTTTTTAAGGTAAAAGAAGAGTAATGAAATGGTAAAGTGAATGCTAATAGGTAGTAATTTCTAAACTCAAGCAATATAATTCATTAATTACATTTCTCCTGCATGTTCCTCTGACTGTGGGTAACAAAGACATGCTTAGTGACTTGAATATTGTTTCAAATATATCTTGCATCTGGCAATTTACACCCATGCTATGACTCTATGCACAACACAGATTCACTCTGAGGGGTGACTAACTGGATTGTCAGTACTTTAAAATATAACTCTTTTAAAGACAGCCACGTCTGGTCATCAAACAGTAGAGAAAATGGTAGATTACCACCAAAAATGCTTTTATTGGGTTCCATGTACTTTTCTGGGATATTCATTTCTACAATTTACCTGTCAGCCCAGCATAATGGAGAGCTATTGAAAAGGCGAGCAAAATTTTCAAATGGTTTCTTCAGTTATGGTTTTGTAACTCACCTAAATTGCCCTAAATTGCAGGAAAATATGTATTATATATTGCGTAAGTAGTAGCTGAAAAAAAGATCTAGGTGTAGATTGAATTCAAAATTAAATCTACGCCAGATTAGAAAAGTCCAATGCGAAGAAGCTTTTCTGCAGCTATCCACAGAATAACGAGGCTGAGAATACACAGCACTCCAGAAGCTTGGTGGATCCCCCTGGCTTTCAAATCAATCACTTTATTAAATCAATAATATCAATTTTCTTTGTAAGAGACTAATGAATAACACATGATAGGTTAAAGAAATCACTCCAGTTTCTGTAGCTAGTTGGGTTCCTGTTTACAAAATGTTTTGCTCATTATCTAATGATAATTGAGAGTCATTTTGTTTAATGACTTGGAATACAATTAAATCAATAAAATGTTTATGGACATTGTTAAAAGAGTGCTGTACCTACCACCTATTGAAATGTAAATGACAAGCTAAAACTTAAGTGTGAAGGACTATAATAAAATACATTGTCATTTATTTTTGTCTGTGCCATTCCTAAATGTGTCTTAGAATGTGTAAAGTCTGTGTGATCTGTTAGCAGAACAAAGGGAAAGACAAACCATATGTTAATCTATATCATAGAGATACCACATAAGAAACTGCATCAAGATATAGTCCAAAGAGGGTAAGTCAAACCCAATTTTCACAGGCAATGACTCAGCAAGTACAAATTTTACTATGAGATTGAAAGATTACATGTTGCTGCTAAAAAAGGGTAGGTGTTATACTTTAGGGGGACCATATTAGTCTTTCTTGGCTTTACAATATATGACTCTATTGGCAGTTTTAGGCCCTATTCACTGACTGTAGCATTTGTGACAAGCACAGTCAGTGTTTTTTGTTGTCGTTGTTGCTGTTTGTTTGTTTTACCATCCTGGGCCTTGACAGTGCCCTGCTTCATCCCAGCTCTATGCTGGGAGGATACATTCACTTGTATGTCCAGCTTGTCTCAAAGATACATGAACTAGAACACATCCATGAGCAAGATGGGAAATATGTTGCTCTCCTTGGTATGATGAGAACATGAGTATTTCAGGATTCCCCAGAACATCTCAGTGCCAAACTGGGTCTCAGTCATTGCTGCCAGTTTCCCCATTCACCCACTACTTACATGAATTTAGTTGTAATTCTTTTTTTCCTTTCTAGCAAGAAAGTTAATTAATCAAAGCCTTTTTCTTTTTTTCTTTTCTTTTTTTTTTCTTTCTTTTTTTTTTTTTCATTCTGGACATTTAATTTCAAAATTTTCATTCTCAAGACCTTCACATTTCTATTTTCCCTTCAACCTTAATCTTGATTAGGACTGTTTTCAGCTTTGAGAAGATGACTGTTTCAAAGAGCAGGAAAGAGTGTATTTCCCTCTGTGCCACTGGTCAGAGTTCCCATTCTTCTGGTACATAATGGAAATGGCTGATGAGGAAACAAAATTTTTTCTATCAGGTGCTGTTGAGGCTAGGTGATGATATGGTCAGAGAAAAGGCTTTCTATCTTTATACCTAAAACATGGGAGTATCTTGTGTGGTTTTTCTTTATCTTTTCTTCTGGGGAAGAGAAAAGCTATTCCTTCTCTTTCCTCTCTGCCCACTAACCAGTCATTACATTAGAATGTACATTTTATTGATGTCTTAAAATGGATGGCTTGCTATATTTATGATAACATTTATTGCAGGACATAGAGTTCATCACATTTGGAACAAACAATTTAGTTCATCTTGTCCAGTAAGCAGTTGACAGTGGCAGTGAATAACTGATGTCTCAGAGCAAGCATAAAAATAAACGAGATGCACTCAGCCAATTGTGCAGTGCCAAATCTCTGCAGGCGATTAGCTAACACCCTCAAGCATGAAATCTGATTACCTTATTATCATCTTAGCACACATAGGCATGATTCTTAGCAATGGTATTAGTTATCCATTCCTTTTTAGAAAGTAACTATAGTGTTTGCCTCAATGAGTTCCCGTGGCAATGATTTTCACAAATATATTATGCAAACTTTTTTTCCTTTTGATCAGTATTGTAGCTCAAGTTTAACAGCAGAAACATGTTCATATCAAAAATATAATAGCTGCTACTTGAATAGATACTCAGTTTAAATAAATTCTTACACTGAAAACTTAGTCAAGCCTTAATTAAAAGTAACAACATGAAGAGTTTTCCTTAGTAATCACAACATTACAAATAATAGTGTGGGGGTTCTTTTTCAAAAGAGAGAGGAAGAGCCTATCTCTATGCCCTACAAGGCATGAAACTCACGTTACTTTTAAAATGAATTCTGAGATTCCCATGCTGTCACATGGGACTGAGACACAGATTTAAGATAATGATGAAACAGGGTGGGACTTGCAAAATTCTGCAAGTTGATAACAATAGGTTTATAACAGCTACATAAAAGGGAGGTCATTCTAAATTACAATGCCCTTGACAAACTTAAATGCATTACTAGTCCTAAGCAGGCTCAATCATTTAACCACTGACAGCCCTACCAAAGCAAATAAGATAAAAAACTAACAAGACTTGCAATCTGACCAGCTATAGTGTCTTATCATTTTCTTCCCTCCTCCCTTTGGAGGCAAGCTGGGAGAAAAGAGAGGCCTTGCAAAACAGCTTATATGAAACTGAGACTTCTGTGTAGCCAAACTTCTTATATTACTCTTGATGAAATCTTCTCATTAGGATTTTTAAGAACAGTAGCGATTGTCTGCTCATTGGCCACTTTGTCAGAGTACGAGCATGACTCATAATCCCCCCTCCAAATCACCCATGTTCTGCTATGAGTTTGTAATCACACGTGGTTAATTACTCTTTTCACAGGTTGCCATATGCTACATCTTCTCCCTTAAATGGCAGTGAAACAACACTTTACTGTAGATTTTACTGTACTACATAAATCTGGCATCATTTTCTGCTGTAAAGAAGGAAAGAAGTGTCAGATGTCAGATTGCATATAATGTCATAAAAGGTTCATGCAGAAAAGGCAGCTGCAAATTAAGTACCTGGTTATAGGAATCTGGCTTTTGATTTTTGGTTTTGCGTGTTTTTGTTGTTTGGCTGGTTGGTTTCGGTGCGTGGCTTGTTTGTGTTTTTTTTGTTTTGTTTTGTTTTTTTGGGAGGGGTTTCCATGGAAGCACCACTAAGACAGTTCAGAAAGTAGGTATGAGAACGAAATAGGAGTATCTATTCGAATTGCACAGGGAGAGAGAGAATCAGCATGCTGAAGTGAAATCTTCCCCTCTTTGTACCTGTACTTCACAGAAAAAAAAAAAAAAAAAAAAGAGAGAGAAGCTGACAAAATCAGTGTTTGCAGTGTCCCAGAAATAATGGAGATAGTCCCAGATGACAAGCTGAGGCACATTAAAGAAAAGGGGAAAACGAACACTACATGTCCCTGCTTTAGCTCCTATACATCACTGCTTTCAGCAGCACAAATATCAAAAAAGTAGACACACTCTTATTTATTCTTCTGATTCCTGTTCCCAAGACCATACGTATTTCACATTAAAGAGCCATGGATTAAACACAAAGGCAGTCCTGGGTGCTGAAGGTTACTACTCTTTCACCTGTGTGTGCTAACCCCTGGGATATGGAGTCTTATGCTCCTTTTCTCACCTTGCCACAGTGAATATTATGTTCTTTTCTGCATAACCACCTATTTGGACCATAGTATACTTATATTTTTGTATTTCTGAGAGCACGCATTACTAGGAAAACATAGCTTACTAGTGCCCGCAGGGTAACTCCATACTGCTCTCTCATCTGTCATTATTTGCTATATGTACATTGTCTGATTTGGTCCCCTCACAGCCTGACAGGGAATATTGCATCCATTACCAAGGTAAAATTCCATGCCAGCTCGCAAAGTCAGTTTCTATAGAGCTGTCAACTATATACATGCAACTTTGTCCTTCAGTCCTTTGCTGCTCTACCTCATATTATGAAGTTAATTTCTGCAGTCTTTGCCTGGAATTGTTTTGTTTGTTTGTTTGTTTTAGTGGGGAGGTAGCTTTCCAGCAACATAGAAGTTGATGCTTTAGATTCCATGAGGATCTTTCCCATTAGATTTCAAGCTGGATGCTGCTTGTTGGAAGGACATTTCAGGACCCTCAGTTTACACATAGATCACATTTTTGCTGGTCTGGCCACTGCTGGCTTTATTCCAGATGACCTAACAGCTAAAATGCCCAGACTTTTGCTTTTTTCCCAGCAGTAGGATCATTTCTCTGTGCCGTTTGCTACTCCAGTTCAGCGCCCGCTGTATCACAACCAGGGTGCTGCCTGGTTCCTCTTCACTGGAAACCTGCCTGCCTCCTTCTCTGGTTGCTATGCAGCTGCTCGCTGCCTTTCGATCCGAGATGTCTGACTTCCTTGGCCGCTTCTACCTGTGGCATTTGATTCTCCTCTTGATGGCTCTGCTCTCAGCGCTGTGTCCCAGCTCCTCGGTACTGCTCCTTTCCAGCTCATGGATCCATTCTGTTTCACTCATTAGTGTAATGGCTTTATTAAGCAGCACTCAGCCACGTTAGGCTGCAGAACAGCTGTTGCAAGGGGACCCTGTTTGAAAGAGATGTGCGTTCCTTGGGAGATGAGGCCGTGCATTTCTAAGCAAGTAAGGATTTATATAGAAACAGAGGTTTGTTTAAAAAATTCTGGGATTTTTTTTCCTTATAATGATTGGACTTCAGATGGAACAAACAGGGAGATAGGAAGGGCTTAACACAATACAGAAAAATAAGTGGGAACAAAGGGAGTAATTTGAGAAGAAAATTGAAAGCTTATTTTTTTTCAGTTCTGCGGCTTTGGTAATTGTCTTCCAGAATGTAAATTCATCTGATTTTTTTTCTGAGGGAAGAGATTTCTTTTTAATAAAATTTACTCTATGGAAAAAAAATCATTCCTTTTTTTTTTTTTTTTTTTTTGGTAAATAATGACTCCTCAATACTTCAATTTATGTCTCACATACCAGATAGTCTCATCTTTCCATTATATTTCATACTTGTGCTGAACGGTTTTCATTTGCTAGCTTGCTACTGTAAATGGAATTCATTAATCTGAGGCAAAAGTAATTATAACAAAGAACATAAAATATCAGATTATTAAGATGATATCTTTCTCTGTTGAGATGGGTTACTTCAATCCATTCATCATCTCATGGAAACACTAAGTTACTTTAGAAGGAATGTGTCCTGAATTTTAATCTGAGGACATATATAAGGGTATGTCTTGCATGAAAGAAAAAGAAGCACCCAAGAATGATATCTGCAGTATGCCTGATGTATTAAAGGATGATTGTTACGTGTCTGGGTATTTCACTTCTATTTCAAAACATGACCCCCTCATTGTCTCAAACTTCACATAAGTGAATTTCACACCCGTCTAGAGTGCCAAAATGAAGCACGAATGATGTGAGGATATTCCACAAGATGTGGTAGCAACTGTTTTCAGCATGGGGCAATGATCAGTATTTCAGCCTCCACCTTCCAGTGAATGAAAGGGGATCTCCTCCACGGTCCAGGAGTGCCCAGGGACTGCCTCCAGGTACCTGTCACCTGATTGCTTCGAATTCCCTCAGACTGGGCAGTGCAGCCCATTTCACTTTCCCTTCCATTCCTGAGTGCCATGGAGCAATCTTTTCAACCTCCCTGCTTTTGTCTCTGCCAGACCAAAGAGAGAGCTCAGCAAAGCAGAGAGCCAGCTTTGTTTCTCTGGAGTCTTTAAACTCGCTGTGCCTGGAGGGGAGGTGGGTGGCTTCGATGACGCATGGTGATGGGGATGCTGCCACCACCCTGGGGCAGAACGAGCAGCATGTGCTGTGGGTCTGTTTGCTGTGTTAGAGACAAGCGTGTGCATGTGTCTGTATGCTGACCTGCAAGCTGGCAACTGTTCCCTTTGTTACAAATTCTTTTGATTACTGGAGTCTCTCTTCATGCCGAACACTACAGCTGACAAAATCACATACAACATAAGTTTCTGCAACCTTCTTTTTCTTCAGATTTATTTGGATCATGAATAAATTTTACATATAAGCATTGCACAAGACTTCTGTTTTTCCTGTACTTGACAGGATGTCAGTAAGGGTGTGGACTTTTTCACTGTGAACTTCCTGCTTGTCTCACATATCCCATAAAATCTGATGAAAAACTAACAAACAAATAACCCCCAGACCTCTGAAACTATTTCTAATTTTAGTTTTCAGTAAACCATAAAAGTTGTTGCTACTTTTGTGAGTAGAAGTAAAAAAAATCTCGCAATCATGCTGCCTGAGAGAGCTATTAACTACCTTTCCATGAATGTGCAGTTCGGTATTTTTACATATCTGTATGCAATTAAACATCTTTTAAACATATTTTATTTATGCCCTTGAAATGTTTACCCTTGAAATTATTGCTAAATCTGACAGTGCCAAGAGAACATCTTGATAAACACTTATTGATACTATCTTGCTGAAAAATTGTGCTCCGTTTTCCAGAAGTAAGGGCTGTTTTTTACTGCAGGAAAAAGAGCACTCTTCCCTGCCACTTGGCTGGGACTAATCTAACATTATAATCCACTTTGAATTAAATCCTTTGTAGAAATGTATATTTATATGGAACAGACTGAGAAAGGCATGCTATAAAGATAAAAGTACTGCACTTACAAGAACATACTCAAAGGAATATGCACTACAGTGCTAGCAGAGAGTCTCTTGTTTGTCATAGAATTTTCTAGTTCAGCAAGGGATGTGCAATAGTACAGGAAGTGATGTTACCCTTCAAGCTAGTATCTAACAAAAAAAATCATCATCTTGTTCAGAACTCATGAGATTCTAAAAATTTAAGGGTTCTTTCCTTCAACTTTTTGCTACAATGATGAGAAAAATATTTCTACTTGATATTGTAGCTGAAATTCTAAATTTTCACAAAGTGTTGAAGAGAACAGCAAGTTTCATTAATCTATCATTAAAATAGCAAAAATGAGCTGTTTGGAGTAGATTACATCTTCCAAAACTAAGTTTTTTTTTAATCAAAGTTTACATACTATTACAAATTCTAGGAGATATGCTACAGCATTAAGGGGAAGGGAAGGGAAAGGAAAGGAAAGGAAAGGAAAGGAAAGGAAAGGAAAGGAAAGGAAAGGAAAGGAAAGGAAAGGAAAGGAAAGGAAAGGAAAGGAAAGGAAAGGAAAGGAAAGGAAAGGAAAGGGAACGTGTCCACATTTACAATTTACTTCCATTTTCTGTCTGTGAATGTCAAGAATAGATAGAAAAATATCAACAGCTTCCAGTGACGGTTTGGCCAGGCAAAAAGTAGAGCATAGTCCCTCAGGAAGTCCTGAGACTGTGGCATTTGTGTCAGCCCGAATCAGCTACTCAAAATTTTTATAGGACAAACTGCTCTGAGAGTTCAAAAAGTTTGATTTAAAAAGGACAGACCTTCTTCTTTTAAGTGAGTTTAGTATTCAGTTGAATATCCCTGTGATGCCACATCATTGCATAAAGGCATACTTCATGCTTTACTCTTCCTTCTCTTGCACTGTATCACATAGATTTATCAGATAAGACATTTATTAATGTCATAAACAGATCAGGAATGTCAGGGGCCATAGCAAACCCAAACAGCAATTTATGCATAACCCTATGGCATCACTAGAGTTAAATATTGAACAATTCATAAGAAAACTGTGCTTGAGATCAATGTTTTGAAATATTTTGGTTAGATTCAAATTTATTAATCTAAAGCAAATTGTTTGCTCACTTTCAGTCAGAAAAGGAAAATTAAAAAGTCATTTGAATTACAGTAGAGAAATTTCAATCTAGAAAAGTCTTCATTTACTTTTTTTTTGTACAAAAATGCAGGTTTTTTTGGCCAGCTCTTAGGTGTCATAGTACATACTTATAAAAACAAAATAAAACTGAAAACTATGCTTGAAATTGTGATCCTAGATTTTTATGAAACCTATTGAACCATAGAATGTTTTGGGTTGGAAGGGACCCTTAAGGATCACCTAGTTATAACCCTCCTGCATGGGCAGGGACACCTCCCACCAGACCAGGTTGCTCAAAGCTCCATCCAGGCTGGCCTTAAACACCTCCAGGGATGGGGCATGCACAGCTTCTCTGGGCAACCTCTTCCAGTGCCTCACCACCCTCATAGTAAACATTTTCTTACAAATGTCTAATCTAAATCTACCCTCTTTTAGTTTAAAGCCATTATCCCTTGTCCTATCACTACTCTCCCTGACAAAGAGTCCCTCCCCAGCTTTCCTGTAGGCCTCCTTTAGGTACTGGAAGTCCACTATAAGGTTTTCCTGGAGCCTGCTCTTCTCCAGGCTGAACAACCCCAACTCCCTCAGCTTCTCTTCTTAAGAGAGGTGCTTCAGCCCCCTGACCATCCTTGTGGCCCTCCTCTGGACTCGCTCCAACAGGTCCATGTCCTTCTTCTGCTGGGGGCCCCAGCACTGAACACAGTGTTCCAGGTGGGGTCTCACGAGAGCAGAGTAGAGGGGGAGAATCACCTCCTTTGACCTGCTGGTCAGATTTCTTTTGATGCAGCCCAGGATACAGTTGGCATTCTGGGCTGCAAGTGCACATTGCTGGCTCATGTTGAGATTTTCGTCAACGAGAACCCTCCAGTCCTTCTCAGGGCTGCTCTCA
>VXAA01006407.1:0-16039 GCA_013399115.1 Anseranas semipalmata
CACAGAGCTCAGCCTTCGATGAAGGGCGCCCCGGAAGTGTCGCGAGACTTCGCGTGCCGGGCCCGCGCGGCCTCCCCCGGCGACACCGCGAGGTTTTCCCGAGCGGGGAGGCCGAGAGGTCTCGCGAGATTACGCTCCCCCCCACACACCGCCTCCTTTTGTTCGGCGCTCTCGCGAGAGCACCCCGCCGGCCCCCGCGCTGCGATGTCTCTAGAAGGAGTAGGATTCTAGGTCACGTGGGCGGCCCTACCGGTGCCCGCCGCCATCTTGTGAGCTTCACCCGGCACAGTGGCGCAGGTCCTAATGGAGGCGCAGCGGGCCCGCGGTGCGGTGCTCGAGCGCGGCGTGCGAACGAGGAAGAGCCGAGTAATGGCACGCTGTGGGGTTTTCTCGGCTTGAGCGTCACTTAGACCGGGAGCCGGGACAGCGGTCGGCGGGGGAAGGGCTGCTTCACCCGCAGACACACCGACCTCACATCCTTCCGACACTCAGCCTCTACACGGTGCCCTTGCCGCCCGTGTGGGGCGCAGCAGGAAGTCGAGTTCCTTCCCTTCGCAGGCCCCACTGTGCATCCCTCTGCTAGTTTCTGCATGCTTTATGAGAGGTCCTGTCACAGCTCAGCTGCCCTCAGCACAGAGTGGGAACACGTTCACTTGTGGCTCTGGCTGTGCCTACTGGGCTGCATACTGCTCCACCACACCAGCTGTGTGCTGGCGTGTAACTGAGCTGCTCGCCCAACACACTGGAGTTGACAGTCAACAGCAGTTACTACAAATCATCCTTTTCCCAAAGCCTTGTTTAGCCATCAAATCCACTGAGATGCCAAAGGTCACTTGTGACCAGATAGTGACTGTTTTATCAAGCTATCCTATTATAACCACAAAACGCCCCACCTTGAACTCATCAAGACTCAAGTCTACTGCTAGTCTGTAAAACACCACTGAAATAACAAGCATCAAGCTACCTTTCACTGTTTAAGAAAAACACCCCTGTTCCTTCTCCACCACATCACAGCCTAGTGACACAAAATAATAGAGCTGTTTTCTTGAATGTGGGTCAGTAAAAGCACTGACAAACGTGCTTACAGAATCAGGATACTTCAGGGGCTATTAGGTCATGGGGAAAAGGAAGTGGGCTTTGTCCTTGATGCACACATAGCAATTATTCCTCCATTTCTCTCCTTGGGTTTCTGTCTCTTTCAACAAGAACATATAAGGAAGATACCTGCTTCAGAAACATGGCTACGTTCACTGTAGGATTTAAAAGCAAGACAAAACTTTTCCACAGCACTTACACATTAAAAAAAAAAAAAAAACTACCTTTACTTAGTTTTTCCTACATATATAGTTCTTCCAAATAGCTGCCCTTAAGATTGGAGCTCTAGAGTCAAAGCCTTCCATTCCAGAAAATAAACTCTACAAGATCTAAACACCCATGAACAAATCCTTAAATGAATATGCATACTTCTCATGGGAAGAGAGAGGAACAAGAAAAAACAGTACTGTATAAGACAAGTGCTGTCTTTAAACAAAAGATTTACCATTCTTCTGCTTAGGTCTTCCATAATGCTTTCTTAGCCAGATACAGCTCCACAGTTAAAGGTTTATACCTGTACTTCTTCCCCAGGTGTACCTATTTATATCATTTAAATGCTTGCAGGTGTTGTCACCAAGGCTGCCTGAGATCAGTTAAAAGGAAAAAAAAAAAATCTATATTGTAAAGAAAGCTGCTATTGGACTTGGGCCCAAATTTGTTTGTGTGTTTTTTTTTTTTCTTTCCAAAGCAAATTTAAAATATTTAATTCCTTTTTTTCTTACAACTTTATGGACAATTCTAAGTTCTAAACAATTCCGCAATGCCTACACCCTACAATGTTTGCAAAGCTTTTGTAAACAATAGCATTGTTTGATATAACTCATACACCCTAGAAATGGCATTGATTAAACCTTCTTCACTGTACAAGTTTTAGTAGTGTCATGGTAATTCAGTTCCTGGTCCTGCAACCAGGAAAGCAGGTGGGCCCACATGCCTCCATCATCCACAAGAAGTGATGGAGCGATAGGTTAGTAGAGGGGCCTGCGTGCGTGTGCCACGCTGTATTGTGCTAGAGGTGTGCTTCGATGTAGTCCACCCAAGGAAAGGCAAATTGCAAAGCTGGAGTCTTGTGCTGCAGGCACAAGTGCTGCCATTGCTTAGGGAAGTCAGTTTTCCCTTTACTCGTCAGTGAGTTTTACCATCCCCTTTAGACAGGACTATGTATTCTCAGTTTCACTTTTTATTCTCCTGCAGCTGACTCAGAGACAATTTGCTAGAAGTAGTTGAGCAGCTAATGAGTACCTGAGTCAAGTACTTAGCTAACACTGGAGTCCTCATAAATATTGTTCCGTGTCTGTTAAACTCAGCAACTTTTTGCTCGTGGACTTGAACAAAACTGCTTAAAACGTGATACTACTGGGTGCTTGGACACTCAGTTCTTAAATCCTAGCAGGATTTCCAAATTTGCTATTCCCCCACCTGCAGACCTTCATTTGGTATGTGTTCTCAAAGGCTACGCTGTTAGCCTCAGAACATCTAGAGATACCACTTTCTGAGCACTGAGGGGATAGATGCTGTGCACTAGAAAGGTGGTGTCCCTAATCACCACCGATCAGTTTGGGTTGTAAATTCAGCACCACTTATGAAGTTGTAGCTGCCTTTTAGAATATTCTTCCCTGAAGCTGGTGGACACTGACCTTGCATACATGAGTTTCCTTATCTGTTTTGAAACTATTAACAGGTCACATGTAGACATTCTCTGCCCTCCACCCCCCTTCAGCTTCTCCTATTTCTCAGTCAGCCAGAAGTATCTGTTGTGCATTGCGTATCATCATCAGTGTTTCATTTTGGTTGTTGTCAGCTAGTCTGACAGGATGCACAAGGTATTTCACCCATTCTTTTCCTAGTCAAAGACATGTGATGGGACAGGATGCTCCAGATAGGTGCTATTGATCTCTATTGACTTCTCTACCAGAGCTGTCATCTCCTCCATGAGTTTCCATCTCTCTCCTCACTGGACAGTAGAAACATGTTTATCTGTTCCACTGGTCAGTCCGTTGACATCTGGCCATGCTTCAAGCTTGTTTTGGCTTGCTCTGCTCATGGTATGGCTGTTAAGTTCATCTTGCCAAGTCTCCTCTGATCTCTGCAGGCTCCTCTTTCCCACCCACATGCTTTCAGTGCATGCCTACCATCCCATCCACAGTAGAACACACTCGTTCCCTTTCTCTTATACCGTACTGCTTCCCAGTCTTCAGGACTAGCCTTTGGCCAGAGACATCCCCATCCTGAAGCACGCAGACACAGCCATTCTCAGCAGTGTTCTTCAGGACAAGAGAGAGGGGCTGGTAATGAGAATCCTTAAATAGAGAATAGGATGAATACTCTGTTTGACTTTGACTACCTGATCTAGCATCAATTCTGCTGCATTTTTTCCTTCAAAAGATTTTGAACAACTTTGGCCAGCTAGAGTGACTTTCGAAAGCAGGGCCTGGGGCAATAAAAAATGCAAAGTTATCGAAGCGACTGAGAAACAGTCCTTAGTCAATGCTGTATTTCTCAGTAATATCAGAGATCTGTCTTTAACAGCATAATTTTTGAATGCTGCATCTGATCAGTTCCCAAATTTCTAGGGACAATTTTAGGCATCAAAGGGCAGAGCCTTACTGATTTGGAGGAGGACCAGGAAAAGAAGAAGCACATGCAACCAATGATATGCTGTTAGTGAAGCCTTCACTACAAAGTCTGCATTTCCCTACAGCAGCGTGCACAACTTTGGACCAATGGAAAAGTTTTAAATAATGTATGTAAAGGCAATTTTCATGGCAGAATAAAATTAAAAAGCATTTTTAAAGCTGGCACCACTCCTCTAACTTCAAAACAAGCCCAGGCCTATTGGATTAGATGGCCTTCCCTTGTTCCCTACATTGTGGAGGCTGTTGTTCTTCAGACATTTCTCGCAGCAGCAGTACCGGTGAAGGCAGTTCCCAGCACTTGCCATTTGTTCCTGCCCTCAAGGTGTCCCTGTGGCTGTCTCAATGTAGCTGTTAGTGATGCTAGTCAGTGCAGTGAATGAAGGAGCTGATCTGAGCTTAAAATAACTGTCTGTTTGTAGGGGTAGAGACAAAATCCTGTCAGCTCTGCTGCCCAGAGAAATGCCAGAGAATCACAGAATCACAGAATGGTTGAGGTTGAAAGGGACCTCTGGAGATCATCCAGTCCAGTCCAGCCCCCCTGCCAAGCAGGGTCACCTACAGCACATTGCACAGGATCGCATCCAGGCGGGTTTTGAATATCCCCAGAGAAGGAAACTCCACAGCCTCTCTGGGCAGCCTGTTCCAGTGCTCTGTCACCCTCACAGGAAAGAAATGTTTTCTCATGTTCAGCCGGAACTTCCTGTGCTTCAGTTTGTGCCCGTTGCCTCTTGTCCTGTCGCTGGGCACCACTGAAAAGAGTCCGGCCCCATCCTCTTGACATCCTCCCTTCAGATATTTGTATGCATTTGTATTGCATCTGGACAGACAGGAGAGTGAAGGATGCTCACCCACATTTTCTCAGGGAAGGAATGCTCTGCAGTGCACATTACACAAACCTAGGGGAGTCAGCAGGGAATTTCAGGAACATCTGGGCAGAGTTTTCTGTTGCCTGTAGAACTGCATCTTGTGTTTTAGCCAAAATGTGCACAGTTGGATTTCTGGTTTGAGTCTTTCCTCGCTGTTTTGATACAAAATCTTACTCTAAGGAATAAAGGAAGTTGCTAATAATAAAAATATGATTATTAAACTGGACAGGATTTGACAGCATATTTACATAATCTTCCACATGATGCTGCAACACTTTGTTCTGTTACTGCCTATGCTGAGTTCACCTCTACCCTAATTCTTAAGGATGAACATTATGTGTTTAACTTACATGAAGAATTAAAAGGCAATCTGATTAAGAGCTCCTCTGTTCTTTTGTTAGTATATTGCCACCCAAGCCTTGTCGTCTCCCTTTACCTCATCTTCCTACACTCCCAGACCGGTAGAAGCTGATCGAATGTACATAATGGCTTGGGGGAGCCTTGATGAAGAGCAGATTCAGGGTGATCTTCTGAAAAGATGCCTGGAGCATGTTTGAAAACTTCAAAGAGGTTTGAATCTTGTCCTGAAAAGCCACAGAAGACTGTTTACAGAAAGCAGAAACTCTTTACAGAAAGAAGACACAGAATCAGAAAAGTTTTACAAGCTATGACCATACAAAGAGAAGATTTCACCAGTTCAAGCATATGCTAGTCCTCATCTGAAGCAGTATTTGATGCTTTTTTGTTTTTCTTTGGTGGAGTCCTCTTTTTCTTTTCTGCAATAGTTTAGAGACAAGATCAAGTAAGTAGTCCCTGACTCCTGTGGGAACTGAGGAAGTACAAGTGTAGTTTTGTCCTTATTTCCTCCGTTACACTCAGATCAGACATGGGGAAGAATGACCCATGAATCTCACATAGCTTTTATCTCCATCCCCATGCTGAGTGCTTCCCTAGGGCATTGCTCTGAGAAGAGCTCCTTGCAGCTCAGGCCAACAGCGGATTCTTCTTAAGCTGGGGTCAGGGCCCAGGAACTGGTGACCTGAGTGCTGCACAAGGCTGCCACTGAAATGGCAGAAGAGGGGAACAAGACTATGGGTAAACGGAGTGGAAAGAAGAAAAGAATTAGTTTTAGCTCAGCAGGCTCCTGACGTGTCTGCTGGGTGGTCTGAAGAAGGCTTTGCTCAGCCCAGCCTCACAGGGATTGCTTCTGCTGGCTAGCACACAGACCAGAGCCTGATGAAATGTCCAGTCCCTTGCTCCCAGCCTCAGGCCCATGTCTCAGCTAAATGCCCCTGCTACGCCAGTGAATCTCTTACTCTGCCATGCACCTCTCATGGCAGTGGAGGATTTGCCCTGGCCATGCTCCACGTATGGGATGGGGCAGATATTTACTGGCGTTTTGAGGAGGTGCATTGCCAGTGCTCTCCCCTCTGGTGTGAACAGGTTTGACTCCTGCTGCCAGGTGTGAACACCTGACAAGCTTTGACCTTCGCAGATGGTGGTTGTGTAACATGCTGTGGCTGCCAGAAGTGTTTGGGTTAAGCAGCCGTGGCCTCAGCTATCTCAGGAATGCCCAGGGTTGCTAGTACTCCTTAGTAATTGAGAGCTGTATTTTGAAGTAGTGAATGTTTTTACTGAAAGGCAGCACTAACTATATGCTGCAGGTTTAACACTGTCAGAACCATCTTGTTTGTTGTTGTTTTCTGTGGCTCAGGGTCATAGGGATGGAAAGGAGGGTGGTTTCTGACTAAAACGTCAAGGGCTGTTTTCCTCAGTGGAAGAACAAAAGGAAGCAAGATGGAAGTTCTCTGAACATTGAAAAGTTCTGACTTGGGATCTATTTTTCATATCCTTGGAATCCTTGCTAGCTTGGATTTTAAGAACCTTGATCACTTTTAGCTTTCTGCATTCAGATCTCTCCATCACCCCCAACGGACTCTACATTACATTACCTCCCTCTCTTATTCCCCAAGTCTACACACTGCTTTGCCTTCCTAAATGCTGTTTTCCATGTTCCAATTAGATTATGGGCTTGCCTGCACAGGAAAGCTGCACTACTATTAATTTGCAGTTTGTTTTAAAGGAATTATGTTAAACCTGGGCAAAAGGCCATGTGGATAACCTGGTATTCCTTTGCAGGAATACAAATGGCTTATTTCAGGTTAGATCAGGTCAATCAGGAACAGGAAGAACTTGAAAGGCAATACGTTTTTCTACGCCAGAATGAAGAGAGTCCAGCAGCTTCTCCTGTGGATTGTGTCCTCCAAATGGGCAGAAAGGGTAGGGCATGGTCTCGACCTCAGCAGGAGACTCAATATGCTGAACAGAGGTCCCCACCTGGAGTACTTCGTCCAGGTCTGGGGCCCCCAGCACAAGAAAGATGTGGACCTGTTAGAGCGGATCCAGAGGAGGGCCACAAAGATGATCAGAGGGCTGAAACACCTCTCCTATGAAGAAAGGTTGAGGGAACTGGGGATGTTCAGCCTGGAGAAGAGAAGGCTCTGGGGAGACCTCACTGTGGCCTTTCAATACTTAAAGGGGGCTTATAAAAAGGATGGAGAGGGACTCTTTACTCAGGTAGATAATGATAGGACAAGGGGCAATGGTTTTAAACTAAAAGAGGATAGATTTAGACTAGATGTTAGGAAGAAATTCTTCACTGTGAGGGTGGTGAGGTGCTGGAACAGGTTGCCCAGAGAGGTTGTGGATGCCCCATCCCTGGAGGTATTCAAGGCCAGGTTGGATGGGGCTTTGGGCAACCTGGTCTAGTGGAAAGTGTCCCTGCCTATGGCAGGGGGGTTGGAACCAGATGATCTTTAAGGTCCCTTCCAACCCGAGCCATTCTATGATTCTGTGATTCTATGAAAATACTTTAAAATGTAGCCCTTTGCCAGAGAGAGAGAGAGAGAGAGAGAGTATGGTCTTGCCCAATATGAAAAAAGTCATGTGTATCCGCCCCTCTTTGAACACTCCATGAATACCTGGACTTAACTGTAGTGGTCTGCAAGCAGATTGCAAGTTTACAAGTGTATCTTTCTCTTATAGGCAAGCTCAAAGTAACAGAAGATGAAGACAGAAGAATAGACTGATAGCAGTAGAAAAAAATGAGAGGCACATCAATAAATCTTGGATGTTGTGCATTCTTATTTTGAACTGGTTTGAACCAGTAAGCTAGCAATTACCTAAATCCAAATAGGCACCTAGTCAGGATGGCTCCTGTATTAAGCAGCATTAATATTATACTTTGAAGAAGGCACTAATGCTTCTCTGTATGGTTTCTGTAATCTTCTTTCTCTTCCAATTACAATTTCTAAATACCAAATGTAACTTTCATGTCACATAAGTTTCTTCTTTGAAACCTCCTTTGACCCTCTAGAGGGTTTGTGACCACATATTAGGGTAATGACAGCTCAGAAATGCCCATGGGATTATCAGGGCCCTGAGGGCCCCCCCAGCCCTGACTGCTCCTCAGCAGCCCCTGGGGGCTCCCCCACCTGCCCAGGCCCAGGACCCCAGCTCAGCCCCGGGGGCCACCAGCCCCTGCCCCAGTGAGGCCGCAGCAGGGCCAGGCTCGAGGGCACATGAGCCAAACCCAATGCTGGACTTCAAGAGAAAGGGTGAAGAAGGCCCACCTGCTCTGGGCAGCCTGCTCTAGTGGTTGGCAACCCTGCCCAGAGCAGGGGGGTTGAAACTAGATGATCTTTAAGGTCCTTTACAACCCAGGCCATTCTATGATTCTATGATTCCTTCCTAGCAGCCCTCACTGCTGCTGTTGCACATGAGGCCTGTCCCTTGGCCAGTGAAGGACTTCCAGCAACCGCAAGGGAATGATAGTGGTACAGAGATTTGTAACAGTAATTTGAAAGGATTGCTGTGAAAGGAGAAGGAGTGGGGAGGCCCCAGGGGTGGAGGCACCAGGAGGAGCACTCAGCAGGGGAAGGCTGTGTCAGTGACACCGGATTAGCAGGTCATCAAGACCCCAGGGCATCTGCCTGCTGTTTCACAAGACACTCAGATCCGGAGACAAAGAAAAGTGATTAGTCCTGATGAGTCCCAGGGTTGGGGCAGGATGGAGATACTGTCAGCTCTAAAGAGATACAAAAGGATATCCAAACCCTGCGCATGGCCACCAACCTAAGAATTAACCCAGGAGATGTGAGGAGGACTTGATAGATGGCATCCCTTGTCCTCCATCACAACAGACCCTGGACCTATCATCTGGACACAATCTTCATGGCGCATGGATTTTGGGTGGATGGCTTGAATACACTGGCCTAGTGGCTGGTGGCTGGATGGACTTCCTGGGGACCACACACCTATGAGACTGTGAATGTGGGTGAGTGGAACCTGTTTTGTTTCAGTTTTTATTTTAAATAAAGTCACTTCCTCCTCCTTAAGGTCCCTTCCACCCTGGATATTTTCTACATTGTTGATATAGTATTGCAATAGTATTTCCTACACAGGAACAAGGAGTATTACATAGGAGCACTCAGCTGCATAATCTTTACTTCAGTCATCTCTTTTGTGTTGGCAGCAGAGAAAGAAAAAATGATAATGTTTTTTATTTCAGGACAAAACAGTTTTTTTTTTTTCTAGATGGGTTCTTCAAAGACCCCCCTGTCCAGCTTTGGCTGGCGGAGCAGCTCATGTAGCTGGACTTCTGGCCCACTCCATTGTGAGAGGGTTAGCACAGGCTTCAGTTTGCACTTTGCACCCTTTGCAGTTAACAAATCATATCAGGCAAAGGCATTTTGAGATACCTAGTCCACCACACTGCCTTAGACATATCCATACACTCCAGATGGATGCTCATTGAACTGGATCTCCAGAACAACCGCACTCGCAACCTGGGGGAGGGCTCCCAACCACAGCAGCAACTGGCCTCTCCTAGGAGGTAGGCCACCAGGCTGCCATCACACCACCACAGCCACCGCAGCCACACTCCGCAGCTGCGAGCACTGCCAAAGCCAGGAACCCCCCGCTTGATGCCAAAGCTGCGTGGCAAGCCGAGGACTCCCAGCTGGAGCAGTAACCCTCCCAGCCCTTCCAGAGGCAGCAGGCTCAGTGCCTGCAGGGGAGCAGGAGCTGCTGCCTCTCCTGTTAGGCCACAGCTCCCATTGTCCCGCCTGCACAGCCCTTTGTCTAAAAGGTGACATGGTGCTGCTGTTCAACGCTAAGAAGTGGCTGCGTGGCTTGTTGCTGTGTGGCACTTTGCTTTAGACTAACTTAATTCTCGTATTTAGACTATTCACAGTAAACAGGAAGAGTAGGTTATTTCCTTCCTCTTTGCAGCTACTTTTATATATTTGTGTACTGCTATCCTCAGACTTCTCCTCTTGAGACTAAATTGTTCTTCATAGGTCCTTGCAGTTCACATCTTCTGAACTTCCAGCAGAGCAATAGGTTTAACATTTACCTGGAGACAGCATTTATGAAATGGCCTGAACTAGCAGGCATGGAAACTGAGACTTCTGTCTTCACAGATTAGATGCCACAGTGTAGGTGTAGTGAGAGCTCCATACCTAACTCCTGATCTGGAACATCTCTAGAGGCAAGAAGATAACGTAGTGCTGAAATTCATCTAAGTGGTTCGGATTTCCTCTTTAATCAATAGCCTCTAGGCTGTTTCAGCCTACTAGGATTTGCTTGTGCCAGATGTGGTAGTGTTTTTGTGATAGGACAAAACATCCCAATAGCAAAGAACAGTGTTATCCAACTCATTTCACACAAATTGCCAGCATTGTGGAGGCAGAGCACTCGGGCAGGGCTCATCTAATCAGCTGTAGGTGGCTATAGGGAAGGCTCTCCAGCCAAGCTAGTCACCTCACGCCCCTATCACAGCCACTGGGGAGAAAAAGGCATTCTGAGGTGATGAATCATCTCATCCCAAGGTAGATATCTAAACCAGATCAGATAAGACATACCTTTAAAGTGCCTATGGGGCAGCAGATGTAGAGATAGGCACTGTAGACATCTAAAATTAGGTGAGCTGAATCTGACCTGTTGAGTCCATTAAACTGGTGACAGACAGGGTAAAAGCAGTGCTTCCTGTTGGGAATTTTCAGAGCACACCTTCTGCCTTTTTGAATTTACAGCCACCTCAAAACAGTGATATGTAATGACTGTTGAGAGACATAGCAGAGTCTTCCACCAAATGGCTGAAACTTCTTACTGATTTTCAAAATGAAATAAAATTAAAAATCTTCATTTTTAATTTAATAATTTTAATAATAATTTTTCAGAACAGGAATAGTTGCTTTTTTACTTTTGTTCATGCCAGTATGTGGAGCTGGAAGAGCAAATGCTTAGATTAGGAAGCACTGATGTTCAGCATGGCTAAAATAATGATATTCTGCAGAGAGGGATTTTTAGGTTGGATTCATCTGATACAGTTGAACTCTAAAGATTTATCTTGCAGATACTTTGGAAAACATGTACTTCAAAATAATCTTTTTTTTTTTCCTACCATAGAATTGTCTTCATTTTCTTCCCCTCAATTTTATTCATTAATGGTTTGTAATTAAGAAAAAAAAGGTTCTTGTGAAACTACAGCACATCTCCTGACCCACTTCAGTGCAAATGCATACGTAACCACTTGTTTGTTTGTACTTCTACAGGTGTTGATCCTGTGCAGATATGGAACGTGGTTAAAGTTTCATAATGGAAAATCTGACAGGCAGTTAACTAATCCATGAGTCATATTTCATAATAGCCTAAAGGTCTCTGATGTTCGACCTTCATTTGATACCTTTGCCATCAGGCAGTTACACATAACCCATCTGAAGAACATTCTTTATATAGATGACTGCATGCTGCCCTTTTATACCTGCAAGAATGGGCATTGCACTTACTGAACCAAGGAAGTCTTCTGCCTGCCTTTCCACCCCTCTCTCTCTCTGACTATTTGCAGGACTGCAGAGGTGCGTTGCAGGAAACTCACTTAAATAACAACAGTGGAAGACTGCTTAGTTTAAGTGCCATGCGGTGCCTAGGTGAAAGGTAAGGAGAAGGTGGGGAGCTGTTTTTGGATTCTGTTTACCTTTGTTTTGAAGGAATCCCTTATCAGTACAGCTCCAATAATGAAAGTGGCAGTGGAGCTACCATTAGTGATAGAGCTCTGGTGTTTTTACCTGTGTATGGCTCACGTCTGCTTAAGGCAGGCCAGACAGATACAGAATGAGACATCCTTTTGTCAGATCATCCCAAATGGGAATCCCACCTTTGCTGACAACAGTGGAGCTGTGCCGGCATTAGCGATGTCAAGGTGTTTACAGGAAGACTTAATGTGTAGAGGACCCTTCTGGAGAACGTGCCACTTTATTCTCCAGCCAAAGGGTGGAAAAGCAATGCATTGCTTTTTAGGGTACCACAAGGTTGTTGTTTTTCAGGACTTCTCAAGCTGCCCAGTAAGGCAGCAAAGGATATTGGCGTTACTGCTATTTCCAAAGCTAAAATAAGACAGACACATGACTTCAGTAACCACATGTGAAGTTTACATACTATAAATCATTGTAATAAAGAAACAAAAACAAAATCCTAGTGTGCCATTAAAGCTGGAATATGTTGTCCATAATA
Source organism: Anseranas semipalmata (assembly GCA_013399115.1). NCBI lineage: Eukaryota > Metazoa > Chordata > Aves > Anseriformes > Anseranatidae > Anseranas > Anseranas semipalmata. The sequence continues at coordinate 12,173 of VXAA01006407.1, forward strand.
CATGCTTTTAGGCTTGATTTGGCTTCTTTTTCATGGATGTAGAATTGTAGCATCTCAGGAGCATCTCAGGAATATTAACTCATTGCCATTGCAGGACGGAAAGTTCTGGTCTTCATGAATGGACCCAGTAATAAACACAGCAGAAGGTTATCTTATTTTTTCAAACACTCTGGCAACAGCAACTTTTACTGCACTGCCAAATACTAGACAACAATGAGAGCAACTGGGAAGACAAATGGAGAAAAGAAAGCAGAGGAAAAGAGCTGCATCCCAAGCTTTTACTTTGGCTGTCATTTTACAAAACGGTGCCATTTCCAAGTAACTATTTTGTAATTGTGTCTTAAGATCTCAGCACTGCAGACACTGCGGGTGATGTACGTGTAGCATGTGAGTTGCCTGCTGTGTGCGGAGAACTACGCGGTGAGGGTCTGGCGCAGTGGGAGGGGGAACACGCCCAGCCTGCCTGTAGGCACCAGCGTGGAGGTTAGTCATCCTGCTGAGTCAACAGGAGACACAAGCACCTCCAAAGGGTGCCTCTGCCTACTTGTCGTCTAAAGTTAGACAGCTAAAGTTATAATGATAGGCTCATATGCCATGCTCATTTATGCATGAAATTCATCTTGCATGGATGACCTGGATTACCAGATCAAAACCTTTTTGTCTGGAGTAAACTCTGTGTTGGGCTGGGCCGGGGTCTGCAGCGGCTGTGCTTTGGGGCTCTCCTCGCTGCCCTTCTCAAGCAAATGCAGAAGGTGGGAAAAGGCCGAACAAAGGTCCCAGTAGGATTTGTGTTCATGCAAAGTGCTAGGAATGAGGCAGCAGAGTCTGAATTTTGACAAGGAAGTTGCTAAAAGGGGGCTGGGATGAGGGAAAGGATTGCATAGCAGATGTATCCGTCCCTCTGTCAGCAATTCTACCTCTTCGCCCACCTCTGCCTTTCACTTGCATAGAGACTGATTCCTGGCTGGTATTTTAATGGAGTGAATTCCCACTTATCAAAACATGGTAATAGTTCATGCTCCTTATTTACACAGGCCTAGTTGTACAAGTTTTGTCTTGTCAGTCACAAATTTCCAGGCATCTCAACTCTATTCCAATAAACAGGAAGAGTTAGGGTTTTTCCATTTCTTTGCAAATAACTTTCCAAGAAAGTTGTCAGCAACAGTTGGATAAACACACAGTTATCCTTGTCAAACTCCAGGCAAAGTGACAGCACAGCTAGAATCAGTAAGAGCTTTTTTTTCCTGATGTGATACTGATTATGTGACTAATGTTGAGATAAACCTGGCAGAAGCAGTGTAGTCTAAACTCTAGATGCTCTAGGTTTGGAGAGCTTTCCGTCCTGTTCTACTATCTCAGGCCACAGCTTCGTAGCATCATCTTTACTGAAAGACTTGTGTTGGTATCATTTAGTGTCCCTGCAAAAAGAAGGGCACAGCTACACAAAACCTAGTGGCAGGATAGGTGTGCTGAAACAAATGTAACATAATAAAATGCACTAGAGTTGTACAACTCTTGTCTGGTGGCCTGAGGGACTCCTTTCCCAGTTTGGCCTGCAGTACCCATTAAAGTCAGTGTAACTATCTCTGGCAATTTATCCTGGCATTGGATCACAATATTCGTAACAAAGTTCTGTTTCTTAGTGCCAAGAAGACAGAGGAACCTTGTTGAACAACTGTTCCACAACAGGCTGCACTCTTGTTTTGGCTGAATTTTCATCTTTTTAAAATCTTTTTCTTTTTAAAAAGTCGTCGTCTTTAATCTCAGAAGAGAATTTTCATTCTGTCTGTCCTTCCTCTTTTTATTACAGTATTTGCTATAATTAAGCATTAAATGACAAGGACATCATTACCTGGCATTGTTCTCTCTTTTTCTGAATAGTTCCTGGTACTGAGAATTAATACAAGAAAATACACTTTTTCAGTTCTTTGTGTGCCTTCACTGGTTTATTTTCAGCTTTTGACAGTGCTTTTCAGGCTGTTAGCTTCCCTATTTCTTCCCTATTTCCTGGTTCCCTGAACTTGTGTGGAGCCTCTGATGCTGCAACAAGGCAAGGTAAAGCCCTGAAAAAAAAAAAAAAAAGGTAATGTATTGTGACAAAAGGACAGGCATTGCCCCAGGGATTCATGTACTGAAACGTCCTTAAAATTCTTCTGAAAAACAGACTAGTTGTGAGCTGACGGTGTCCTTTTAAGAACAGTTTATGTTGAGAGATCCCATGACCAAGTTTTGGCTGAGCACAAGTGCTAATGACTTTTTTTGAAATGAAAAACATTTCTAAAGATAAAAATAGCTAGTACTGAAATATCTCACAGTCATTATTTACAATTTCTGTGTGATCCCTTGTCTAGATTTATAATAATTGCTTGCCGTGCCAGCAGAACTTAACACTCTGTGGCTATGTCTTTAGTGCTATAATTAAAAACAGGATGATTTCCATGGGTCTAGAATAATCTGTAATTCTTGTGAGAGCTCTGTCTTTTAAGTGGCCTTACCTTAAGATATAATCTTCATTGACCTAAGCATGCAGACACATTTTTTTACACTCACTGATGTCTTCATCAAGGAATCATACACCTTTAGGGTTATTTCAACCTGATACCTTTAGATAAAACTACATTTTTCTCATTCTGTAATGTGTTTAAGTTATCTTTAAGTAAAACACTTTTTCTTCTGTCAGTGTGTCTCCAAATAGCGTGTGTCTTTCAGTCCTTCTGTAAGAATTAAAGACATTGCCATTTAGCAGCCCTTTCATACTGTCTTTCCTCCAGCTCAACATTTTCCATTCTGCTGTCCACCCACTCGTGACACAGGCTGGGGACCCTGCAGTGAATCCCCAGCATTTCCAGAGCTGGGCAGACTAAAGACCAAAGACTTCTTGTTCTTCTTAAATATGGGATCATTCTGTAATGTAACCCCTAAAATCTGTTATCTTGCTTGTTCTCCATATTTTGTTGGAAGGATGGATGTTCCTTATCATGCAACAAAAAGACCAGACTGGTATCACTCATACATTCAACAGGGCAGACCATGCATTACAGCAATAGTCAGTGAGGAGTAATTATAGGGGATAAGTAGAAAGTTAACTCCTCAAACGGTAATTTATTTGTACTGGAACACTTAGCTATTTTGATGTCTAAAGTTTCATTAGCATGATTCCTCTACAGATAGATTTCTGCCATGCAGAAACTTTTAACTTGTCCTTAAAGGTTTTGGTCTGGGAATGGTTCATGTAAGATATTTGAATCTTGAACCTGCTTGTGTCTAGTAGTATTAATAACCCGGGGCAGACAATGTTTATATAGCACTGAGCACCATGACGGCACTTAGTAAATAATGAAATAAATCACAGGCTTTGTTTCTGTTTAAATACTGTGTTTGCCCTCTGTGGATAGAAATCTTCTGGATCCTGCTCAACAACCTCAATCGGGTGAAATTGAGTATTGCGCCAATTTTATTCTAGCTCCTTTAACATATGGCACCAGTGCAGACAGTGCATTGGCTGACAAAGAACTCATAGTCTCCCACTGGGTTTCCATGGCAAGGTTTTGGCAGCTGGGGGCTGCAGGAGTGGCCTCTGCAAGAAGTGTCCAATAGCTGCCCCCATGTCTGACACGGCCAGTTCCAGCCAACTCCAAAAGGGACCTGCCAGTGGACAGAGCTGATCCCACCAGCCAAGCTTCTGGTGCCTCCGTGAAAACATATTTAAGAGGCTAAAAAATACTGCACAGCAGCTGGGAGAGAGAGGAGTGAGAAATGTGAGAGAAACAGCCCTGCAGGCACCCAGGTCAGTGCAGAAGGAGGGCAGGAGGGGCTCCAGGCGCCGCAGCACAAGTTCCCCTGCGGCCCGTGGAGAGGCCCATGGTG
>VXAA01006407.1:28383-49606 GCA_013399115.1 Anseranas semipalmata
GGGGGGATGTCCCCGGCGGCGCTGACGGCCGGTGCCGGCGCTGACGGCCGGTGTCGGCGCGCTGCCTCTGCCCGCAGAGCGCCATGGGCCGCGTCATCCGAGGCCAGAGGAAGGGCGCGGGCTCCGTGTTCCGCGCCCACGTGAAGCACAGGAAGGGCCCGGCCAAGCTCCGCGCCGTCGACTTCGCCGAGAGACACGGCTACATCAAGGGCATCGTGAAGGTAGGGGCCGGGCAGCCCGCTCTCTGGCGGCCGGGGGCACCGAGCGCCGTCCCCGGGCCCTCGGGGGCCCCGCGGGGAGGGAGTGCGTGGCCCGGGGGGTTCTCTGCAGGCCTCGGCGTTGCCGAAGCACCTGCAACGTGCGTCCCTCCCCAAACCTCGCTTGTATGAGGGATCTGCGGTCCTGTCAGGTGTCCTTAAAGCTGACTCGTCCTTATGTAGTCTTCTGATGTATTGTTAAGTCAGTTCTGGTCCTTGAAACGTTAAACTGCGAACTTATGGCAGCATTTAAACAAAAAAAGCTACTAGCATGTAGGCAGCAGTACCGTTTTCTGTTAGAGCTTAGCTAATGTAGGAGTATAAGCGTGCTTTTATGTCAGTTAAGGACTCTGTAATGCATGAAGCGTGGGTGAGGGGAGTTGTCCTGATAGTAGATTGCCTCTTAAAAAAAATCATGAGCACGACCAACTGGGGCAAGGCAGTAAATTTATTTGGGCTGTGGTAGTGTTTCAGGTGGTGTGCTGTAGGTGTTTTTTGGTTGTCACTGACTTAGACTGCAAGCAGTGGCACTGGGTACCTAGCTAGATGCACCGAAAACCTAGCCATTTCTTCATCCTTTTAGAATAAGGTCATTTTCGGAGAGCAGGAAGAGCTGATTTTAAGTAATGGAGTTTGATGGAAAAAAGTAGCTAGGTAGTTTTGATTTAAACTTACATAATACATTGGGGTTTTGTCCAACAGGATTGAAAAGAGCAGAAAATGTGTTAATAATTGACACCAACAGAATCTGAGGCTTTCCTAGATAATCTACACATCTGAGAGGTTTAATCACTTAGCTGTAGTTGTGTGTTGGAATCTAAATGTGCTAGATTCTGTTCTAAATGGACAGAATTGACATTTTTCTGAGTGAAGAAGTAAGTCTGTGCTTGTATCAGTTAGAAGTTTAGAAACATTTCCATGCTATGAAAAAACTTAGAGAAATCGCTGCTTTTGTCCAGCTTTGTCTCAGGCTGACCAAATGATTGGGCAACCCACGCAGATGTTGGGCAGCTAAATGTCGTCTTGTGGATAGGTCTGATACCTGCAGAACGCCAGGAACAAACCAGTTCAGATCCGATTACTTTGAAGCAGCACACCTAGCCAGAGTCACTATTTGGTGGTACAGATACTTGAGGTGGTATTCTGAGAAATGTGAATTTATTTTCAACTCATTCACCTCAGGAGAAATCAAGATTCCTCTGAGAAAGGGGGCTCCTGGTGAGAATGATCTTGATAGTAATCATCTTCATTTTTTATAATTCTTTTGATGTCAGCAGAACCTGTGACAAATGCTGTAACCTGTTCTAAAGCGCATCTCCGTTCCAACAGGACATCATCCACGATCCTGGCCGAGGTGCTCCCCTTGCCAAGATTGCGTTCCGTGACCCGTACAGGTTTAAGAAAAGAACCGAGCTGTTCATCGCTGCCGAGGGTATTCACACTGGTCAGTTTGTTTACTGCGGCAAGAAAGGTGAGTTAAGACCGAAACCGTGTTGCCTGAGCGGCTTCAAGAAACGTAAAACAGATGTCATCTGAATACATAAAGTTCAGGATGCTTAAGTACAGTTGCAAGCCTTTAGAAAGCAATGGCTTCCACTTGCATTAAGCAAACGGATTTCCTTCTTGGAGCCTGAAGTCTTGTCATGTAGCATTTTCTAACAAGCCTAACTGCACTTCTGTCAAGTGTTTGGATTGTTTGATTTACAGGGACGTTTTGCCTGCCTTTGGGTTATGCTGAATGATGAAACTTGGGTTTTAACTCAAATAACGAGAGGTGCCCCTGCCTGTTGCTGTGGAAGTGTTTATGCAGTACCCTTATTCAGTGCACGTGTTAAATAGAGTTGTAGTTTTCTGCCTGGGAGCCTGAATGAAGCTGTTGGTGCTCTGTGATTGCTCTTTGCAGCTCAGCTGAACATTGGCAATGTTCTACCTGTTGGCACCATGCCGGAAGGCACCATCGTCTGCTGCCTTGAGGAGAAACCCGGTGACCGTGGAAAGCTGGCCCGTGCTTCTGGCAACTACGCTACTGTTATCTCTCACAACCCTGAAACAAAGAAAACCAGAGTGAAGCTGCCCTCTGGCTCCAAGAAAGTGATTTCTTCTGCAAACAGAGCTGTTGTTGGTAAGCAGGGACAACTAAGAACTTGCCTTTTCCCCGAGCTGACGTGCTGCTAAGCAGGCTGTCAGCCAGCGGCCATGTTCCCAACACTAGCTAGAGAACAGCATAATTTAGAGGTGTGTATGACTGGACCCAGGATTATGCACAGATACGGTCTGCACAGATACCTAACTTGTACATTATGCCTCCATTACTTCTGGTAATGGGAACTTCTTAAATTTGGGGATTCTTTGAGCTAGTGAGAGAACACAAAAGTAGATGCTGATTGCCCTCAAGCTATAATGGAATTGCTCAGCCTGTAAAGTCTGCAGTTCTCTGGGAAGAAGTTATGCAGAAAATGGCATCGATGGCTTCCTGATCTGGATGCACAGACAATCTGCAGGGGTGGTGCTGAATGTGCTTAAGCTGTTACAGGTGTCAGCAGTTAGGTGGAATATTCTGGAAAGCCTGACAGTGAATAGAAATACCATTGTGAGGAAGCAGAGGTTTTGTCAGGTTTGTTCTGCACTTGACAGCTGAGAGATGGCTGCTGAACCTAATCAGCAAATGACATTTGGTGTAGTCCTGGGTAAGTGTTAAAGGGGTAAGTGTTTATTTCAGGAATTGAGAAAGCTGTGGGACTTGAGCAGCTGCACTCGTATTGGTGAGACGGAAGTTACCAGTGTCCCTGCCTCCAAATAGAAGATATCAAAATGCATAGTTTGTGGTCTGTTACTCCAATAAAATTGACTAAATAAGTGATGAAATAACTGGCTACTAAACCTCAAAGGACTTGGAAAGCCCACTGAGCTCTTTCAGTTCACACCTTCTTAAGTTGAAAAGCTGTTGTTAGTGTTAACCAAGAAATTAGAGCGATAAAACTAGTAATGCTTCAGAAAAAGTCCTAAACTCAATCCTGCATGTATGGATTGAAACCTGGTAATAAAAGTTTGTGTCTTCTTGGAGATCACCTCACATGCAGCTATTATCACATATTGATCTTGTGTGTGTTGGCTGGAAACTACTGGTTTGAATTTACAGTTGGGATGATTTGAGGCTGGTCTTCAGAAGCTTATTCTTAGAACTGAATATTATTAGGAGTTAAGTCTTGTTCTTAAGCATTTTCTTCCACATCCTGCTTGTTGTGTTTGCGCCTTACCATTCCTGTGATTTTATTTCAGGAATTGTTGCTGGTGGAGGTCGTATTGACAAGCCTATCCTAAAGGCTGGCCGTGCCTATCATAAATACAAGGCAAAGAGAAACTGCTGGCCGCGTGTCCGTGGTGTGGCCATGAATGTGAGTCGATTTTCACTTAGAGTTTTCACTTTGCCTTTTCACTGCTTAGGAAGGATTTGTTTGGTATGGGGAGGAGTTTGGCACATATCTGGAAAGAAAGCTTCACAGCCTACCCTGTGATTACACTTTTCATTAGGGTAGTTACCAGCACTTGATAGTTACTGTATCAAAAATGAGCAGTTAAATTTCTTGTTCCCTTCAATCAGTTTATTGCTGCTAAACGTCACTTACATTGTTTGTTTTATTAATGATTCGATTTCCTTTTCCACAGCCTGTAGAACATCCCTTTGGTGGTGGTAACCATCAGCACATTGGCAAGCCTTCAACCATCAGGAGAGATGCTCCTGCTGGGCGCAAAGTTGGTCTCATTGCTGCCCGTCGTACGGGTAGACTGCGTGGAACAAAGACTGTGCAGGAAAAGGAGAACTAAAGACCCAGTATGGAGTTTAAACAATAAATTTTTAAAACAGAGCTTGTGTGAAGTTCAAGTTATCTGTTGTTAAAGCGCTGCTGAAATAGGGATAACCTTCACCAGTGGAAGGTGGGAGTAGAAATCAGGTAGTTTTCTCTTCACAGTCACCTCCCCACCCCCCCCAAAAAAGCAGGTCAGGTGTTCTTTCAGCCAGTGCTTTCAGTCTGTAAGCTGGTACTACAGGCTGGAATAACGCTTTGTGTAGACGCTTTTGTTTGTGAGGGTTGTGATGTTAGTACTACCCTAGTTTTACCTGGTTGCTTATGCTTGACAAAGCTCTAGAGGATCATCAAGAAATCTCTTGAGCACCTGGTCTAGCCTGTATATCCAGCTGAAATCGTTAAAGGGTACTCTGTTCTTTTTATCTGCAATGTTTCTTTGGAGGAAATGCTTGAGAACAGTGGAACTCCTTACACAGGGAACACCTTTTCAGCTACTGCTACTGTCAGGTTTGGACCTCCTTTCTGAACTGTCAAACTTCATACAGGAACTTCCCTCTGAGCACAAACAGAGTCTGAAGTATCACAAAGCCTGTCAGTGTTTATTCTTCAGTGTTTGCAAAGGGCAAACCAAAGCTTCAGAATTCTCTCCTTTGCAGGAAGTTTAATGGAGCGGGGTCCTGGTTCTCATGACTGACTATTCCTAGGTACTATAACAGCACAGGTAATAGCACTAATGCTTCACCCCAGAAAGCTGTCTCCTCATAAGCAAGTAAGTAAAGCTGTCATGTGAAAAGCCAGCTTTGTCTTTTTGGGGGTGTGGAGGGCAGGGTGGCAAGAACGAGATAAAAGTGGTCTGTTACTGCAAAATAGCTGAACTTGCAGCCTTCCTCATCTGGCCTTTGGAAAAGTAAAGCTGTTAAAGCAGCTGGAGCTCAAGTTCTCTCCTGAGCACTCCTAAAGCAGACTCATATTCCTTGTTCTAGAGCATCTCTTTTTTGGTGGAGACAGGCAGTCCATGGCACGCTCTTCATGTGCCTCGGTGGCCTGCTACCCAGGTCTCATGGGCACTCCGGCTGTGGTTCACTGGTGTACAGACCTACTGCAGCAAAAGAAAGCGACATTCAGGTACGAGTATGTTCCCTGCCTGCTGAAGGTCCAAAGTTCCTGGTCTTAACCTGAACATGATACTAAGGCAGCAGAATATCTGATGCTGACTCACTTGCAGACTTCCTCTAGTCACATCTTTCCATCTGCTGTGAGTATCATCTCTTGGGTAGCGGGAGGTGCTACCAGAATAGACATGAATTCCTCTAATGGCTAGATGTTCCCAAAATAAGGTGATGATCCTTTGAAAGACATGACAAGACAGGGAATCAAAAAACATTTTTGCTCCTGAGAGCAAAAGATTCTTTCTGTTAAGTTGCAGGGCACTTCACATACAGCAGTCAAAATAATCCCACTGATCCTGAAATACCAGAGCCAGACCTCCATGTTCGGCTATGACCTTACATTGACAGAAATCTGATAGAAGGCAAAGTGAAGAGAAACATTTTCTATATCTACCAACAATAGCTGGCCACCTGACTGGAGAGGAAAAGGTGAGGAAAAAAAACAGCCACTGCACACCTGGAAGAAAGACAGTAGAGCACATTGGGGAAAATCTAGAAAGCAAATTGATAATTTTTGTTTCTTTTTGTAACCCAAATGCCATCACGGGTTGTGAAAGTTCACTGCTTCATGTTTCTACTGTGAGGTCAGAAGCCCTTGCTTATGTCTGTGTTCTCCTGCCATGGAACTAAATTCAACACACGATCTCCCAAACAATACTGTAACTGCTTTTCTTATGATTTTTAGTGTTCAAATGACTAACTTGGCTCTTGTCAAGTTAAGAAAGATTTCACAATACTTCAACTACGTTAAAAGCTTGCTTGCATGAGAGCGGTTCCTTAAGGCTATTGGTGCAAAGAACTGCCAGTACCCATTGCATTAAATGCACCCTAAAGGACCCTCAGAAGCCATCGTTTCCAGTCACACTTGGAGTTGTTGAACCCTTGTGTTTTCTAGGGAAGGTTGGATTCTCACTGACAACACTCGCTGCTTTGCTGCTGACACTAAGCTCTGACAGGCAGCCCACAGACTGTCAGCTATTCATAGCCAACAGCTGGAAAATCAGGGAAATAAAACTATTAATGCAGTTAGCCTAAACCTGTAAATAAATGCCATCTTTTTGCTGAAGGCAGCTACAAACACGTTTAATACACAGGATGCAATGCTAAATTTCACTTTAAATGCACATGTTTGTATGAGGAGTTTGAAGACTTGAGTCCATTCTCTCTCCAAACAGAGAAACAGTTGCTCTTACTGCATACAACAAGATTGGACTTTAATATATGGGTTATAAGCCTCTAATTTGTAGCAAACTCCTTTAATGTTCACCTCTTACAGGCCTGAGCATGCACAAAATATCCCAACTGCTTTGGCAAGACCCTGGAAACAAAAGCCAGGGTTGTGAAAAGTCCTTGAGTAGCTGTTTCAGAACTTACCCCACAGTCGTGCTAAAGAGGGAGATTACGCAGATAAACAAGTAATACAGTGGTCCTTGGGGCAGCACGCATTTCAAAACTGTAGGACAGGAATCCTCAGACAAACCAAACCAGAAGAGCAGATGAAATCAGAGGTGAAATTTTACACAAGGAAGTGCTTGAAAAAGCTGCAGGAAGCCCACGAGTGTATGTGCACTCAGAGCAGAACTTAGGACTGTCACAAGCACCAGGCTGCAGGAAGCCCCCACATTGGTGGGGGGCTAAATTCAAATGTTTACATAAGCCGAAATAGGTTTTGCAAACTGGGGGTCTAACGTAAGCTGCAGAATACAGGGCGAACTACAGCATGGTAGGGGATATTAAGAGAACTAAAAATGGGTCAAGGAAAAAATAAAAAATACACCCGGCAGGCGGGAGGTGCAGCGGGGCGGGGTGATGGCTCCTCACGGATTTGCGCGGCAGGACTCTGCGGTTAAGGCAGGGATGCTGCGCAGAGGATCCCGTGCGTGTAGCCATGACCTATGGCTGATCCTGGGATTCACAGGCGAGAGATTTACTGTGCTATGAAGGAAACCGATGGGAAATTAAAATGAAGAGGCTGGAAACGCCGCCGATGCCTTCTCAGAGCAGACATGAGCAGCGGCCAGAAGGAAAGGTGGGAAAGCCTTCCTGCTGACCCGCAGCTCGTGTTTCTGCAACCCACCTCCTTTGCTGCAAGCAGCTGCACGCAGGGGCCTGCTCTGCTCCAGCATCACCCAGGTGCGGCACAGCCAGTGCCGCAGGTGCTGATGGAAGAGATTAAGCCTCACGTGTCCCCATCCACCCTCCTTCCTCTCTGCGTGCGCGCTGGCCACCAAACCCCAGCAGCCACAGGGGCCTCCCTGCACCCCAGCTCCAAAGCCCCCTCTGCGCTGAGAAGCTCCTGGCCACGGCCAGCTGGAGAGAGGCGCTAGCTGCTGGCCAGACAGACAGCTTCTTTGCTCCTGGCTTTATTGAAGAAGCTTCAATACAAAAACACTTCGGAATGCAAATCAGCAAAATAAACACAAACCTTGTTCAAGAGAAAACACATGGCATCCTTGCATTGTCTTGTGCTTCTCCTACCCCCGTAACTCATCATATGCTTTTATATTCGCACCTACTAATTATATTTTAAGCGTACATCATAATCAGCAGCCTCCTGCTCAAACCAGCTGTTACTATCAGCATGACGGATTACACATTTGATCTGCTTATATAGTTTATATCCGGGATACTTACTTCGGGGATGAATGTCTCAATTCCCAGCCCTAAAGCTGCACAGAGGACATGAACTACTATACATATAGTTAAACATTGAAAGCTACAGCCATGCTTATTAAAATTAAAAAAAGAAGGAGGGAATCTCCAGTAACGATCGGCAGGGCTACAAAGGCATCAGAAATCTTGAAATGAAGCAAATTCTGTTGTAAAGACTTTGTGTTCTTGCAAGAATTTCAATGATTATTTCCAGTATATGGCTTTGCTAAATAAAAACCAAAACACTAAATCCTAAGCATCAACAAGTACCCCGAACTCTTTCACCATGGTGTAACACCCTCATTAACGTTGTTGCCCCTCTCTGATGTGCCACTTCACCAACACCCCGGCCGCAGATGGCGCACAGCTCGAACTTGCGCCGAGACGCACGTGGCAGACATGAGACCCCATCCAGGCGCAGACGGGCAAGGCCCAGCTCTCCAGGGCTTTCTACGCCACCATCTCCCAGTCCCCCCCGGGATGCCTGCAAATAACCGCACACCTTTGGTAAGTCGGAAGGGTCGGTGCGTTTCTGGAGGATCCACAACACATCAGTGCCGGGGAAGGCGGGAATGCAAAGGAAATGCAAGAAAACTGCGCAAGGCAGGAGAAGGGCTGAAAAATTCCATCCAGGGAGTTTTGGAAGAAGAACAGAGGGAAACAAACTTTAGCAAGAAAAAGTGTAATGCTGACTTTGTCGTGTTAAAATTACTAGGTAAGCGAGTATCAAAAATGAAAATGCTTTGGGCTGTATTTTCAGCTAATGTAAAAACCACAGGAGCCCAAATTCTGGAAGGTTTCAGGGAACTGGGTGATCAATAAACCATTATATATCTTCCAGTTTCTATATAGGTTAAATTACAAATTGGTTTTTTTGTCCTGTGGCGTTAATGAATTCTCAGAGAGAAATATGAGAACAGAAAACATTTATGGGAGTCACTGCTTTTTGTGCTGTCTTGATCAAAAGCTTTCTTCTCCCAGTTGAGAACAGCCCCCCAGGTGGTAATGAGCTGTTGGGATCCATGCAAAACTCTTGAATTCTTATTTTTACTAACATGCTGATGTCCAGAGAATTCACATGCACATCCACTCTGGTGCGTCACATCAGAGGAATGGAGAGCTACGATAAACTTGGGTATTTTACCTGCTTCTGTGGATATATATATATATATATTTTTTAGATTTAATATTAGTACTACGAATTCTCAGTAATTTGCCATTGGTTTGTATTTTCATTTCTATGTCTTCAAAGTGAGTGCCAATAGCCAACCCAGCAGAGCAGAGGTTTCCACCCGTTTTCCGTTACACCCACTTCAAATTCATCTCATGCGATAGCCCCTGCAGCGGTGGTGCACCGCAGCACGTGGTCAGCTCGTTAGGGAGCACACTGCGAGCACGGAGGGACCACAGCAGCTCCCCAGCAGCCTATCTCAGCTTCTCAACAACCATGAGCGTGGACGGACCTGGCCCTGGAGAACCGCTTGTGCCAAGGAGGGTCAAGTGTAACCTGCGGAAGCCTTCAGCCCTCAGCAGCCACGAAGATCTAGTAACACCCAGGAGTGTTTCCATGCAGCAAACTCCTCCAGCAACTAGTGACCAAGTCAGTCTTTCAAAGCTATAATAGATTCAAAGGCAACAGAGAACCTGGCTACTTTTCTGACTTCAGGAGACCCAAGCTTTATTTCCCTGTCTTCATCACAGCGAGTCTCTTCCATCAATAACTTCATCATATTGTATTTTCATAAATTCAACACAAAACTTCTCATCTAGCCCATTCTTAAGTCCACATTTTATTTATGGTTTGCTGTTGGTACTTCAATCAGATTTATATACATAATCTAAAACCTACATTAAAATAATTTTGAATGCTCTGAAGACCGAGACAAGTGACACGATTGAAGTTTTCTTCCACAGCTCTGTATGTCTACATTCCAATAGCAGTTTTTTGGTTCAGATTGCAGAAGTGTTCAGAAAGCCAGTGCCAGGCTCCTCACAGAGTTGAAGTGGAAGGGTTACACAGTTCTCTTTCAGCATTTCAGTCTTACACACAACCAAGGTAGCAATCGGTAACATTTCTTTCTAAATAATCACTCAGGCCAGTGCATGGAATAGTGGCTGTCTGCATTACGAAAACCCTCCCTTCCTAACCACTCAACCTGTCAGAATAGCTAGAAACTGATATACCTCCCTGTAATTGCCCTATTTAAACAATACGAGTTGCAAAGGACTTCACACTACTTCAAATGGGTGAGGAGGCAGCATGAAAGACTGCGTGGAAGCGTCCATGAGTCCGTGTGGTGCCCCTGGAAAGGTGCGAGCTCCTTCACGCCAAGGCGAACGTACCGACCCGCTCTTGGAGTCGCGGTCCCGGTGGTTCGACGCCCTGGCTAGCAGGAGGCAGGCGGCCTGGCCGGCTATTTCTGCACCCGCACTGGCCTGACGCTGAAGAAATTGCCGTGCTGTTCAAGCCACTTAAAACAGCGTACGGGCCCACAGCGGCTCTGCAATAAACGTCAAGAGGTAGAGAGTATTACTAGAAAAAGCTCGCGGAGCCTCTCGCTCGGTCCACTACTGGTCTTTATTTGCTCAAAGGATTCAAGTCATCAGATCTCAGAGGAGGAAAACCAACAGAAAATGCCTTATATGCTACTTAATCATCTTCCTGCGGGTGAAGTACCTAGAAGCTAACGTTACAGTGTTTGGTGAAGCCTGCGGCTCATGAGTTCGCACCACAAGGGCCCAGCCTCTGCTGCTGCCAGTGGCGCGAGAGCAGGCGAAGCACACCCAGCATCTCCAGCTCCCGAGGGACTTGAGATGGCATCGCCTTCCTCCCTCCAGAGAAAAACTTCCATTTCTGCTCTTCCACCTGTCCTTAGCCACTCAGCAGGGAGGTTAGAGAGAATTTGTGGCTATCGTATTACATCTTGTTTTGAAGACTTAGCCCTGATGTTTCTAAGCTTTTGAATTTACTTCCAGAAGACTCTGAAGGACTCTAAAGCACTTACCAGATGTTTAAATACAGTCAAGTCTACTAAGAAGTGTCCAAGTTTTCAATCAGCCTTCTTTTTCAAAGTACAGATTCTAGCTAGACGTACCTAACATTCCTATTCCCCTGTACAAACTAACTGTTCAAGACAGAAAATGAAGCGAAGGAAAACAAAACAAAGCAAACAAAAGGCCCCAACAGCAGTAAGCTACGAGCTATTTGAATTCAAGGCGACCATCAGTAGCATGGAACTATCACATCCCAGGTAAGTTTTGAAGAGATTTACGAGATGACAAAGCCCACCTGGTCCAGACTGTGGCTGCACTGTAAAGGCTCTGATTCAGGGAGCCAGGTAGCCTGGCGAACATTGTTCTTCTGTAGCAGCTAACAGCAAAACAGCAGGTGGAGGTAGAAATAGAAGTAAAAGACATCATGGTGAGGGAGGGGACTCGATTCTGAGAAAATACAAAAATATTAACTAGGAAGTGATCCTGGCAATCCAGAATGAGAAACTTGGTAAGAAAGAGTTGTAAGGAATGATGGACGGGAATTTGGAAGTGATGGACAAGAACTGAGCAGCATTTCGATGAATAAAGCTACATAAAGGCCAACACCTTTAAAAGCTGCATCTGCAGAGGTATCACTACAGATCAGGAACCTAACTGCTCTTAATGGCGCAGGTGAAACCACACTTGTAAAGCATTCATTCAGACTCAGTCTTTTTTTTTTTTTTTTTTTTTTTAAGACAGAAACAGCACATCATAAAAATGAGAACAGAAATGAGGTTCAGGGAATTGACTTATATGGGGCTGGGGGGGAACAAACAACATTTGAAGATTTTGCTCTGATAAGGACTAAAGGGGGTGTAACTGCATACGCATCAGGAAGCTGCAAACTGTGCAGGTGACACAGCTTAGGGCTATATAAACAAAGCTACTGAAATAGCAAGTGGTAAGGTAAGAATAAAAAATAACATTACCAGACATTAAAAATTGTATATATAGAGAGGGAGGGAACGATCTTATCTTCCTGCACTGAATATTTATCCACGGTTAGATTTTGGATGAATTCGTAAAACCTGTTTTTTTCTTTTTTTTTAAATCTTATTTTCATTATTCAAGGTTACCTCATTATTAAAACTAGAAGACATTTTGCACATTATTTCAACCATTTAAGAATGACACTTGTAATTTTAGAATTGTGCTGATGTAATTAAGGCTCTATTAAATTCTTCAAAGAAAACAGCCTGTAGGTCAGTTTTATTCTCAAAAAGTGACTTTAAGGAATTCTAAGGCTAAAAAGTACAGAGTTGAGTATTTAAAATCTAATGAAAAGTTAGCCCTTACTGAAGGGAGTGTTTTTCTCCTCCAGAAACTGGTTCTCCTGTGCTTGTTTGCAAGTAAATGTAACTAAAGGAAGCAAGATAGCCTTCTTTTGTCCCACACCAACTTATGTGGGTCGATCCCTGCAGCACATCAACTCTACGGTGCTGAAATCAGTGGGACTCATACAAATCCCACTGAAATCCTTGGATCCAAAGGTCACCACAGCTTGCATTGGAAAATCCGATGACAGGACAAGGATATCTGAACTTAAGTGCTGGAATCTACGTCAACACACTTCTGTGAACAGCCTACTGTAATAGATGCTACAAGGGCAGGACTGAACACTCTCTATTGTTAAAAAAAAAGATAAAGAAAGGCTATTTAACATTTTCAAATGCAAATCCATACACTTCATACCTTAGAAATAAAAGGACATTTATAGTATGAACCTTAAGAAGATAACAGAGTAAAAAGTGACAGTGCTCAAGACTGGGTCAAAGCCCTTCTAGTGCAGCAGGACTTTCTAGTCAGCAACAGAGGGCTAGTCTCAGTGTAAATTAATGCATTAACATGACGATCCCCAAAGACCAAATAAAGAGGGTGTAATGAACCCCCTTGAACAGTATTGAGGGCGTATATAGGGTATGTTTGTGCTGCTGCTGCAGAGCGATCTTTACTGCACTAGCACCCTGATTCTAGCTGCAAATCAAAGAAAATACACTAAGCTTTAAAGAGCTCTGCTTGCTGTCGTCTTGCTTGAGGGATTACTTGCAAGAGTAACAGCAATCACACAGGTGGATACAGCTGGATTTCTTTCACCTGACTTTGTTTAGCATAGTACCATTCAGCAGCATGCAGTATTTACAAGATATTTACTACTTGTCCCCCAGAAAAGCTGTTGTTTCACTCTCGATAGATGGCAGGTTTAGACGTTATTCCCAAGACCTCAGGGCTGTGAGAAAAGCGATGACATGAACATGATGGAGAGCACAGGAGGCGAGAAGACAGGGAGCCAAAATTACTGGTGTCCTGATTCAAGGCATTACACCATGCTGGAGCAGGGCCACAAGTGACAGGAAACTCCCAGACTGCATTAAGAAATGTGAGGTCAGTACCGGTGTCTCACCCTCCCAAAAATGAAGGTGTGCATCTTTCATCACAGGAGTGACTTTGCTTTCAGTGTGGATTTGCAAGTGTGGTCTAATGAAGTTTAACTAAATATATTTAAATGCTTAACTGTTTACTCTGCAAATTTCCTAATGTGCCACTTCTTTCTGTAATTTGTATAGCTAATCGTTAACTTTCACTTGTTTTAATGTAAAAAGCACCATTGCAAGCCTCACTGCAACAGCTAGTAACATGCCAACGAGCACACTGAGCCATTTTGCCTTGACATAGTTTATCAGCCTATTCATTTCTGGCAAAAGACTCGGAGGTAGACAAAAATTGATTGAAACCAAGAATGAAGTGAATTGCTATAGTAGCCATTTTTTGCCCATTTAGCTTTGGCAGAATGGCTCATCTTGTTCTCTCCTGGAATTTAAGAAATATATAGAAAGTTTTGGAACCTTGAATGCTTTTTCATGAAATACATGCTAAAACACACAAACTAGGCACAACAAAATGGCTGAGAAGGCAATAATAATAATTGCCTCAACACAGTTTTCTCATGTCTCAAAGTTCTACTCTGAAAATTAGTATGAAATAGCCTTGTGGAATTTCATTTCTTTCTGGCTCAATTTCAGCAAAATACACTAGTTTTAAAAAGAGATGACTTAAATATTCAGAGCTGGTAGTTAGCAGGGAAAATAATCTGAAAAATTCCACATCAAGACGCATCCTTTGCTGCTTGTCCATCACCACAAAATGAAGTTCTACGTGTCAAATAAGCTTTCACTGAAGCCTGTGCAATCACATTTTTGTCCATGGGGTAACACAGTTGTGGGCAACCCATTTTGTGACTGAAGCTTAGTACATTTACTGATATACAAACAGTAACAAAGTTCTTTTCGTATATGGCTGTACTGTTTCAACACTAAAAGTAGGAAGTGTTAAAAATTTAGTCACTAAACAACCACAATCCAAATGTACAGAGGGAGAAATTCTGCTCGCTAAGGATATAGATTTCCCCCTAGGTCAAACTACACATTAACCACCATATAAAATCGCTTATGAATGTTCGATTTCTATGCATTTCATGTTACACTGTCAGGAACATGAGTAATTGCTCTTCTGTTTATTGGCTTTTTTTTTTTTTTTTTATGGAAGACCAAAGATTCCCTAATAACTGTTCTAAACAGAAAATAGGACTGAAATTAGTGATGGGGGAATTAAATCTGCAGGCACTTTGAGGACTACTATTTTAAAGTGTGCCATCAACAATGAGGTACCGTGTATCATCTGAAAATGACCACCGCCAAAATGCTGCGACAGTAACATGTACATGAAAATTTTTGCTCGTACAATATTTGTTAAATACAATTTAAAATTTTGCCCAGAGTGAAAAAAAACATTGCACCTTTTACCGTAGCTGTTTAAAAGTAGCAGCTGCAACAAACAACATAGGCTATCCTTCTTCAAAGTCACAAAGATGCACAATATTCTCAATTTGCCACCTGAAAAATAATTGCCACTGCAGTTACCGTTAATTCAGGGGCACGGGTATGTTTGACTGAAAAAGTCACAGCCTTAAAATGTCACAGGTTTTACATGTCTCTACAATCATTGCACTATTAAAAGTGAACACATTTGGCAAGGCTGAACTAGCACATTATATATTTTACCTATATAGTAAAAAATACATAATAATCACCTCTGAGATCGCTCATGTTACAATTACTGGTCCAAATAAATATGAACTATTTCAACTTGTGCACTCAAGCTAGCAATTTTTGATTTAAAACCTTCAACAAGCATTCCCAAACATAAATGGGAAAACTTTACCCAAATTTACTAAATCCAGGTAAAATGGTATTACTAAAAAACTGTGAAAAAATCTGAATTAACTTAAGCACTAGAGAAAACATGGAAGCATAAAAGTGATCATCGCTACATAGCATATTCTAAAATCTGTGTCCCTTCCTTATTATACTAAATGCATAAAAATGCACTTGCAACTGAATTTTCCTTTGTTCATTTCAAAACTACAGATCTTTAATTTGATAAGCAGCTTTGTTTCTATCAACTCATTTGTAAAAAACACCATCAAGCTTGTGCTCATTAAATATATATGTATATATAAAAACATACAAAAAGTACAAGATAAATCACATTAAGAAACTTTTACAGTGTAATTGTCCTGATTATTTTATTCTTAAGGGCCAATTTTTTGTGTGCACAGAAATCTCAATGTGACTGTTGTTCAAGAATTCAGCATAGTGCCACTGCACAGAATTCATCTTTCTGTGTAGTCCGTTAAAAAACAAAACAAAACAAAACCAAAACAAAAAACCAACCAACCAAAAAAAAAAACAACCAAAAAAACCACACACACCACAGGACAAAACATTCTTCTTAAATCAAATTCTATTTGTGAATTCAGCAAAATAATTTCTATAAAATAAAACAGCAAAATATTTAAATAGTATAGGGTGGGCTGTATCTGTTTTGCAGGGGTATTTGGTTTTTAGACAGGTTCCAAAAAAATTACACACATTCAAGTTACCAATTTTCATTTAAATACAGTATTTACTGATGCGTTTCTTGAAGTCTTTAAACAAATGTTTATTCTGGAATAGAGATACCTCAGAATTGTATTTGACTAACCAGTAGTTTCTTTTATAATTAAACCCTGCTTCTAATGTTAAGATTTCCTGTATATGGATAAAGAGCTAAGACAATTCTTGCTTTCAAGTAGAACTGTGAACGAGCAGAAAACCAGCAAGTTAACTTGGTGCAGTGGCACTCACAAGTACTGTGTGATTTTGTTGACTTCCACTTCACTGGGATGCAGTAGAAGGAAAGTGTTAGAAGTTTATCTAATAAGCTCTACCAAAGAAACAAAACAAGCACACCAAATACAGTCTATTATGCTCCAGGCATCCTGGCATAGCAAATTTTTGCATATTTGTTTTAAATCTTTTAAATTCCTATTACTGAAAACTAAGTGTTCTTTATCCCACCCAGAGACAGAACTGTCAAACATCAGATGTGAGGAACACATGTGAAACTGAAAACCACTTGTTTGTCACATTTTCCCTCCCCATTTTATAGTCTAGGTGTAAGAAGAAAAAGTTCTGAGCAATACAGTTGTCACAATGGGACAACTGCTGTCACTTTTTTTTTCCCCCTCATTGGCTACACTAACTTGGTGTGAAGCCATGCTAAATGTTACAGCATAACTATAGCTTCAAAGTGATTAACCTAATACCAGAATGAAAAAGGCAATGAAAAAAGATCTAGAAACAATGTTACATCACCAATTTTCCACATCAACCAAATAATTAAAAGGTTACCAGCCATTACGTTGCTCATAGTAAAATCGACTCCAGTGGCAAAGAATTAACATGAAACTATTTTTGTGGTTGACATGGATAGGCTTTTTCGTAAAGGAGTTGATCCAACTGCCATGAGGCAGGCAACACTGGTTGCAGAGCGCAGCAGATATATCAAGAAATTATTTTTTGTTTTTTTTTTTTGTTTTTTTTTTTGTAGATCTGTAAGTCTCATCAAGACAAAAATGTTTCTTGCTTAAGAATTAACAGTCAAACATTAATATACTATATACACCTTTGCCATTTACACATTAGCATCAGGCCATTTATTACAAAACACTATACACTTTCCACTGCAGGCGGGTTATATATTGACAGCAATTTTCTGCAGATAAGACAGTGAATAGACTCTCCACTCCATGTTGATTAGGAATAGTTTTTCTAGTTTTAAATATTAGCCAGACACAGAGAAAGGTTGGACTGTAAGGCCTGGGTGCACAGTCTTGATGGAGCAAGTTAATTGATTATGTGCATTTCACTAATCTTTTGTCTGAGGCGGGGAAACTTCTTCACTGCCTTCATAATTTTCTTGTGCTCGTTGGCCAGTTCGCTGAGGGTTGTTCATATGATGTGCTGCCGGGCCTGTATATGGCTGTCCATGCACATGGTTATTCTGTAATAAAGCATAAACATTTTAAAAAGATATTAAACCTCTGTATTGTTTCCTAACCAGTTACCTGGTTTTCCCCTCTACATTCAAACTATTGAAAAGTATCGTCAAGAACACCGAACTTCTGTAGTTATATCTGTATGAACATACATCACAGTTTCTTCATTTCTCCGAGTCATATCCTTCACTTACCTTTAACTTACATGGAATGTAAAAAGACTTTCAATTTGTGAAGATACAAGGATCAGCTGGATAGCAATTTCAGCTTTTGAGTAAAAAACATTTACATGCAAAGCAAAAGCAGAAAAAAAAGGAGACTAGAAGAGGCTGCCTATGTGTTCTGGACATTGAACTGTGCACATAATTTTATCGACAGATTCAACTGGTGTGAATGTTTTTCCTAAGACAATGGAAAAAGCGTATGTTTATTTATGTAGCATACTTTGATCTTTAAGAGGGCAAACTTTAATGCTACAGAACTGAATGAAATCTAGACCAGTTGTTTTCTCCAGGTGCTCTTCCCCAATTTAAGAAGTCATACAGACATCTGGCAAATGAAAATACCTCATCTACCTATTGTTTTGCAGAGTATAAACAACTGTGGAGAAATTAGGAACAGGATTGTGTGTGTTAGTGAGAAATGCTGTCTATTGCAAGAAAGTGAACACATCACACGGATAACGGTGAGGTTACAGTATGTGTCTGAACTCAGGAGCTCAGAAAGGAGTGGGAAAATCTGCGTGACTTACCAACTGCTCTGCTGAGAACACCAAGTAAGGAAAGCAAGATGGAGGGAAAATGGGTTTGGGCAGGAGAGGAAATTAAATTAGCAGATTCAGAATATATAAAATTAATTGGAACAAAGAAAAAATGGCAACTAATTAGGGGATCTACTAATTTAGTCAATTTGATTAAAAAAATCTGGTTATGATTTCTTTCAGATCTGGCCTTCCACTGGAAGATTAACAAAGCAGCCATTTAGCCTAAAACAGATTTAGATTTTATATGTACTTAAGATTTGGAGATCAGCGTTCATAACACAAGTTACACATAGCAAAGATATCCATTTTTATGAAAGCCTTCCAATTACTTAAACTGAAAATCAGGCCTTGGGGCTTGATTTTAAATTTAAAAAACAAGACACAACTCACAAAATATCAACATGAACAAATATGACACAATCAAATTGAGTATGCAAGAGCCAGGGATGACATTTGTTCCCCTGTTGTTTCAATGGATGATTAATGTCTGATCTGGTAACATAAAAATTCTCACATGAAACCAATGATGAAACTGTTCCTGGCAAAATGGAGCTGAATCTTTATTTCTCCAAGGGTGATATTTCATAGTAACATGCTGCTGGCTAAATGCCTGTAATTTGAGTTACCATGAATGCTAACAAGAAAAGCTAACCTGGGACTCTGAATAAAGGGTCAAACTTTTTAGCTTTTACCTGTTGATACTGGGAACCAGGTGAATGGGGATACAATGGGGCATCTTCAGGTGGAGAAGACTCATGTTCGTCTGGGGCATCAGGATCATCTGGTTCCTGAAGTTTGAAAAAACATTTAATTATTTAATTTACTTAGGTAAAACATATTATGATTATTCTATCCAGAACCAATCATATGTGCAAGGGATCATTTCAGGCATGCTCAAAGAAAAGGCATGCCCCCTGCGCCCAGTGTCACCTATAGCTTATAGAATCATAGAATCATTTAGGTTTGAAAAGACCTTTAAGATCATCAAGTCCAATCATATTGTATAAAAACTGTATTTATTATATATAATTGTATAAAAAAATCCCACTATCAATATATTATTGGAAAAATAGACTTTTTAATCATTCATTATCTACTTTAAATGGTCAATTTCAATTCTAGATTGCTAATTCTTTATGTGACAGATGTCCATAAAAACAGTAACGGAAGTGAAAAAAACACAGGAGTATATAACTAAAGCCAACAAAAGTGTAACTCCTTATTGATCACTTATTTATAGAAATATTTTACTCAAAGTTTTTAACAGATGTCAAATTAGTTCTTTACCTCTTCCGGGCAGAGTTCACAAGCTTTTGCAAGAGTCATTCTAGCACTGTGCGATCTCTCAAGGAAGTAGCCATTCGATGTTTCATTGCTTTGTATTGGTGGAGACCAATTATTATAGGTGTATTGGGGATTGCCAGTGTATGGTCTACGCTCAAGCTCATCTCCAAGCCATTCTACTGCCCAGGTCCACTTTCTCTTCAAATCTCCATTGCTCTGCAGATGGAAAGTTAACACTTCAAATTTATTTTCTCTATTATTCAAAAGGGAAATATCTTTCTCTTCCTATACATCAGCTCTCAAGAGAATAGACCACCAACACCACCAGACCACCAATATGCTGGTGCTTAAAAGACTCCCTCAAATATTCTTTTTTGTGCGAAGAAAATTTCAAATTTCAAATGAAGTCTGAGCACATTTACAGTTGCATCATATGAATGCAAGTTTAATCAAACTGCTCTCAATTCAATATACTGACCTTATGATATTAGAAGGTCCAGATGAGTTTCACTTGAAAGTCAAAATTTCATCAAGTCAATGAAAACTGAACAATGTTTTTTACACAGAACTGGAAAAAAAGCAGCAAGAGAGAACAAAAGGTATTACCTGAAGAATCTGGTAGGCTACAGGACAGTTGCTGAAGAGGGCTACCATGCACTTTATACACTGGTAAGCTCTTTTCTGATAATGGTTCTTAGAGCGCTGAATGGTGTCAAATAGTCCATCTCTGTCATCTGGGATTCCCTTAAGTGCATTGTGAATCCTACAAAAAAAAAAAAATCAAGTGTTAGAATTCAGGTTTCACCTACAATGCAATTATAAAAGGGATAACTCATATTCTGAACATTCTGACTTTGGTAGAAGTTTGTTTTTTTTTTAATCAGAAAACTAACTTGACACATTACATACATAATTTATAATTTCAGCATGTTTTTAGTAATGTTTAAGCCAGTCAATTGTTTAAGCTCTCTGAATAAAATAAAACCAACCACAACAATGAACTTTAACTGTTTTTTTGGTTATTCCTTTTTTTTTTTTAACTGCATTTACAAAATAGTATTTTTGACTCAATACATCCTTGCAGAGTTGGAACAGTTAAATCCCTGATAGAATGGTTTACTTACGTTATAGTTATGGCTCTCCACAATACAGTGTTTTAGATGCAGTTCCTCTGAAAAGGAATGAATTGCATATACATGTGCATGGGGATAAAGGACCTGGACGTTCACTGGAGCTAAGCACACATTCTGTGCCTTTTGCTCTTGAACAACGGAGGAATTAATTGCCATCCTCAGTTCTTTCACAGTTTCCGAATTCACATACTCTTGGCTTTGAAAAAACATCAGAGGGGGGCATGGAACCTACATTGTCAACATCTCTAAGAGCTACACACGTAGGAAAAGCAACTGACCTCTTTTCCTTTCATCTCTGGCAATAATCAGTGAATAGTCCCAGGCAGCTGACAACCTAGGCCTCACTATAAGAAAGATACCGAGTTGCTTGAGCATGCGCAAAGAAGAGAAATGAAGCTGGTGATGGGACTAGAAAACAAGACTGATGAGGAGCAGCTGAGGGAACTGGGCTGTTTAGTCTGGAGTAGGCTGAAGGGAGACCTCTTTGCTCTCTACAACTACCTGAAAGAAGGCTGCAGCAAGGAGGGTGTCAGCCTCTTTTCCCAGGTGACAAGTGACAGGACACAAGGAAATGATCTCAAGTTACACCAGAGGAGATTTAGATTGGACATTAGGAAGAACTTCTTAATGTAGAGGGTGGTCAAGCATTGGAACGGGCTGCCCAGGGAAATGGTGGAGTCCCCATCCCTGGAGCTATTTAAGAGATGTGTGGACATGGCACTAAGGGACATGGACAGTTATGCT
>VXAA01006407.1:49632-97989 GCA_013399115.1 Anseranas semipalmata
AACTATGTAGTAGTTACGCTACTTGCACAATTCCAACGAACACTGTTATTCTTGAGACTGCAATCCTGAATACAAGGTGCTATACATCTTCAAGTATAGTGAAAGCCATACTGCAACATTCAACTTCCTCCATACCACATTATTTCTAACATAGCACTATCTTAAAGAAACACTTGTATAACTTACACCTACATTTCCACCATAAAATATTTTATTTTACTTCACACCTCCTAAAGTATGCTCATCCTCCAGTGTCCTGTGGACACAGGACATCTTATGGAAGTATTTGCTTAGCAGGAAGAAAACATAAACAAACTGTATTATATATGCATTACATATACATATACATGCAAATGTGAAAAGCCCCCATAAAAAGGGTATTCTCATCCCTTACCTAAGCAGTAATTCCTATAAAGAAAATGAAGAAATCTCTCCAGCCTAGTCTGAAGGTTTTGGATTGTGCTAAGACAGATCACCATCTTCTCTCTGAATATATTCTGAAGTAAGGCTAGGCAACTGATGAAAACCCACGAGTGTAGTCTACTACAGGGAAGTATTTATGAGTTCATCCCAATACCCTTACTGTTGCTGTCAGTTTTTAAAATAAGTGTGCTCTTAAAGTATTTTAAATGCCATATGGGACATGTTTGCAAATGATTTAGTAAATCCAGTATTACCTAAATTCACCAACTATGAAACAGCGAGTAGCAAATTTCTCAATAGTAAGGAAGATACAGGTCAAAAATGTAGATTCAAGTTGTCTCAAGATTTGAGATAAAATGAAAAAAAAAAAAGCTTTTTCCTTTTATTTTGATTTATATATTTAAAACAAAACTCTTGAAAGGATTAGCAACAGAAACACTGTGTAAACAGTCTGTATCAAACCTAATAATAATGAATTATAAAAAGACAGGTAGCTACAAACCTGTGAGTTTGCCAAGAATCCTCAATTAATAGGATTTGCAGAAGCAGATCCAAGTAAGGTCGAAGCTCGTATGTGTACGAATATGCAACCTTAAAAAGTAAAAAAGCAGAAAACACAAGAAAGCATTCTTTGAAGCATATAGTTTACATGATGCAATATGAGAATACAATTCATTTGAAGTGAAGTTTACTATTACTTAAGGAATATTTCAAGATACAATGCATACTTTATTACTATTTTAAATGCTGGTAGTGTCAGATTTTTATTTTTATTTTTTGAATACATAGCAGGTTTTGTAAAGGACAAGTGTTTCATCACGAGTTTCTAACACAATTGGTGTGAAGCACCAAGCATGAGATGCCAGAGAAGCTGCCTTGAAAAATACCTTTAGAAACACAAAATTACAAAACAGTATTTTCCACTGATATTGCTACTTTGAGACAGTATGCTCAAGGTTATACTAAAACACAAAATATATGGCTAAGTACAATGTCAGTAAAGCGATTTTATTATGATTTTTTTTTCAAGTGCCAAACAGAAGGACACAGAAAAACTTGAAGTTTACATAGAAAAAAATGCAGTAATTTAAGACTAGCTAATGAAAGTGAAAACAAACTTTATTTGGAGCGGAAGAGTGTGATTAACCTTACAGAGATTACAATGGAAAAACAAAACAGCCCCAAACAATGATTCTTTCCTGAGCCTGAAGCCAAGTATGTTTTGCAGACTTGTAAAAAAGGACCTTACATACATACTCAAAATAAATACAAGGGAGATCTTAGGAAATTATTCTAACTTTTGATTCTAATGAAAGAAGCCATTTTATGGATAATGATAGAAAAGCCAAATGAAATGCACTTACAATACACGGAGACCAACCCAGTCTATTTATTTTCAGAGAATCATAGAATGGTTTGAGTTGGAAGGGACCTTTAAAGATGATCTAGTTCCAAGCCCCCTGCCACAGGCAGGGACACCTTTCACTAGACCAGGTTGTCCAAAGCCCCATCTAACCTGGCCTTGAACGCTTCCAGGAACGGGGCATCCACAGCTTCTCTGGGTGAGGTGGTTCCAGTGACTCACCACCCCCTGAGTAAAGAATTTCTTCCTTATACCCAATTTAAATCTATCCTCTTTTCGTTTAAAAGCATTACCCCTTGTCCTGTCACTACAGGCCCTGATAGAGTCCCTCCCACATCATTCTTGTAGGCCCCCTTTAAGTATCGGAGTCCACTATAAGGTCTCCCCCCAGGAGCCTTCTCTTGAGGCTGAACAACCCCAGCTCTCTCAGCCTGTCTTCACAGGAGAGGTGCTCCAGCCCTCTGATCATTTCTGTGGCCCTCCTCTGCACCTGCTCCAACAAGTCCATGTCTTCCTTTTATGCTGGCAGCCCCAGAGCTGGATTCAGCACTCCAGGTGGGGTTTCATGAGAGTGGGGCAGAGGGGAAGAATCACTTCCCTCAACCTGCCAGCCATGCTTCTTTTGATGCAGCCCAGGATACAGTTGGCTTTCTGGGCTGCAAGCACACACTGCTGGCTCATCTTGAGCTCTTCATCCACCAGTACTCGCAAGTGCTCCTCTGCAGGGCTGCTCTCAACCCATTCGTCACCCAGTCTGTACTGATGTTTGGAATTGCCCTAACCCAGGACCTTACATTTAGCCCTATTGAACTTCATGAGGTTCGCATGCGCCCACCTCTCAAGCCTGTCCAGGTCCCTCTGTCACCCCTTTCCTCTGAAGTGTCAACTGCACCACCCAGCTTGGTGTCATCCACAAACTTGCTGAGGGTGCACTCAATCCCACTGTCCATGTCACAAATGAAAATATTAAACAGTACCAGTCCTAATACAGACCCCTAAGGAGCAAATACGGAGCCCTGAGGGACATCCTTAACACCATGTTCCTAACTCAAAAATGGTTGATTGCTTTCATAAATGTATAACAGGATTTCTCTTAGTATTTCACTATGATGTATAGACCCAAGAGGAAATAATACCGACAGAAGATACTATCTTAAGGAACATTTCTTTATCAAGCCCCTGTTCACTATTTAATACGACAACATTCCTATACATAAATATAGAATCTTGCATCATACACATTCATATGCCCATCTTCCTCCTAACATTTGTTTTTACCTGCCAGAGAAGTTCACTGAGGACAGTGGAAGAGAACTGAGGATTCTCCCAACAGCAGAAACGAAGCAACTTGATGGTCTCTTCAGAATTGCTGCAATCTTCAATAATTTTCTTCACATAACTGGTTCTCACAAACAAAATGTCTGCTACGTTCTGCTGAAGTGCCATTATAGGTTGAGATAAATTAGGATCACCATAAGGGTTGGCAAGTGGAGGATTACCTGGAACAAGCAGTTATTCCAGATGAAAAGGTACCAAAACACTTTGAGCGTGTAGAGACAACAAATCATAGTTGCTGTAACTAATCAATAAAAAACAGAGGAAAATACACTTAGCAGTCAATTTGCTTTAAAGAATATTATGGTATGAAATAACTGAATTTTCTGATTGTGAAGCTCAAATCTTGCTGCCCAAGAGAGAACTACTACTCCTTCTCAGATAAGATTATGCAGTGACAATCAATGCAGAACGACTGGAGACATATTCATATGGAAGAGGTGGAATTACTGGGAGTTTCTTTGGTGGAATCCTCTTATCTTATCTCCAGAATCTGCCTCAAACCTTGTGTAACACAGCCCAAATCTATCAAATTTTAGGACACATTAAGTCTATTTACTTCACGAGACAATGGGAATACCTATGGTAGAACACTCCAGTTTTAATCTCTAGAGTGCAGATAAAACAGTACTCTTGAAAGAATCAAAATGAATATAGCTTATTTAGTAAGCTTCATTTTGTGTAAGGAAAGATTGTTGATTTGCTCCTGATATTTCTTGATTTAGCAGCATTGCATTTTCAGTTATTGTATGAAGATGCTCAGAAGTCCAAGGGAGAACCTTCCAAGCTTACAATGATAAAACAAAAAATAAATGTACTCTACAAATAGTAATAGTAATTAAGAGTCATAATAACGTTCATACAAAACATCAAAGTCACCAAATGATTCCACAGCTTATTATAGGCACAGTAAATTTTACAGTTCATTAATCTTACCATAGCACATTCTAGCCTATTGACTTTACAGCCTGACACATTGAGCTGTAATGAGTTTACAGTTAAATAAGCTTCTCTACAGATTCCTAATTAGGTTTTCTAAACTATGCTTAATATAGAACACTTACATACACAGGCTATATGACAGGCTATAAAATTCACATAGCCCAATATTCTGTCACCATTTCTCAAAAGTAACCGTGCACTCTCTCCAACTACTGGGGATATTAATGATTTATACTGTGGTAGACTAATTTCTAGCTGATTCTTTATCTTTTATAAATGAAAGCGGTGGCTTCTGTTTGTCTTTCTAACTGCAAATGAGCACCAAGTGGACATTTTCAAGAGCTATCCAAAGCAATGCCTCTTTACTGATAACTGCTACTAGCTACTTCAGAGCCTGGTATAGTTTTTTTCCTAATCCAAAGATTACTTTGTCATGGTTACATGAAAGTCATCTATTATTTCCTACTCATAATCAAAAGATCTTTATGCAACTTTTTGCAATGAATTTAAACTATTCTAATGTCAGTAATATTTTGTATCAGCAAAAAACTACTTCACTATTTAGTTGTTTTCCCATATCTTTAAGTAATAAGCCAAGAAGTAGAAACTCCAGAACAGATTTGTCTCATCTGCTTTTCAGTATGTCAGTATATAAAATCAGTTTTGCCTACAACAAACATTTCTGTCTTGAAACAAAAGGAGTTGCTACACATAAAAGAAATACTTTTCCAGCTAATCCATTTCATACATAGTTAACAAAATACACACAAAAGACATTTATTGATATATTCAATTAATCTAAGGAAAATGTAAAATTCACTATACCATTGATAGAAGACTGCATCCGTGATGACACATTGCAACAACGGATCAGTTGTGACACAACAGTGTATAGCTTCCCCAGTTCAGCATACTGGTATTTAATTGGAGGGCCTGGACCTTCATCCAGAGCCACAAGCATGAAGGTTGCAGGAACATTTAGTTTCAGAAGTTGTGTCTTCTCTGCTACACCTTTACAGAGGGGAAAAAAAAAAAAAAATCTTATTTCTAGCACTGACAATACATTTTTCAGAAAAATAACTACACAACTGGTAACTCTCAGTTGCTGATTTTTATTATATTTATCATTATACTTGCTGGAAAAAGAATATCAGTAAGATGCACAAGGAAATTATGTTCAGCTGAAAAAAATCACAATGAAGAAGAGTAGTAAATGACTACAATTTCTTAATAGTGCTCATTACCACTTAAGTAACTAGCATTTGTGTTAAATACCATGTCTCAGAGAAGTCTTTTGGGACAAAAATTAATCTTTTTTTTCATAAGCGTTCATTGTGAGGCCCAGGAGAGGATGAACACCCCCCACAGTATATTTCATGATTTGTCCATCATGCCCTAGATACATCAGTTACAAATTTAAGACATTTTCAACTGTGCCATACTATGTAGTAAGTGTAAATAAGTGTGACAAAATCAATTCAAGAGAAAATACAAAGTGAAAAAAAACAGCAAAGCCAACCAACAACCCAACCATTTCAAACATTCAGTTGGTTTCACTGCAAAAGTACCTTGCACATACTTACCATTATGCCTGATACATCCCTTCTGATCTTATATTCTGTTTCTCAGTTCAAAGTCATGATTTCTCATACATTTGCAAAGTTTTTTCTTATTCTGAAATACAACTGAACCCTACATACCATATTCCTAATAAGATTAAGGAATCCAGACAGCACGTTTTTAGAGCTCCTTTACAGTATTTTTTGGTTATGTTAGATAGTTTTGTAGTTATATTCTTCATAGAACTGACCTCTCTCTTGCTTTGACATGAATTATTTGACTTCTCAAAACATCAGGCAATTTGATCTTATTCACAGAACTTGGGGTGCTGCAAGAAGGCTGTATTGTAGCTTTTGCTGAATGAGCACTCTACATCCATACAGATGCCTTCAGTTAACAGTAGTAAGACAAGCACAACTGACTGCCTTAAACTGCTTAATATTTCCATGTTTGTCTTTGCGGAGTAGATTGCAATAACGATCAGCCCCAGAAATAAAATTAGGTTATGCTTTCCCATCTGGATTCTGAGTGCTCTCCTAGTCAGAGGAATTCAAATGCACTGAATGACACAAAGAAAAACTCAGAAAAGATAAGTTAGAGCAGAAGAATTGCATCTCTTTTCTGTAACGACATTAAGTCCACTCTGGGGGTCATGATGGAACACTGCCTGACAGAGAATGCTTTGATAGACAAAGTATATCAAAATAACATACATTATAGATGAAATTTAATTAACATGATTACCTAGGGTTATTTTAAGATATTAAATTCTTATTGTGAGGGTAGAAAATTTTAAAGAACTTCAGAACTCTGTGTATATGTTTATGTCAATCCTATGCGGGAATACTGAAATAACTCAGTTTGGATTGATACACTTGCTTAACACTTTAGCCACAAAGGAATCCAACAGAAACTCATACTTATAGCCTGCATGAGGTGATAATTAGCAATGGCTGAGCTGCTCAATATATATCACAAAATCTTGTAGAATTTCCCAAGGGAACAGATTTTCTCACTTCACACTACTTGACACAAAAGGATGAGAATATCTTGTATTAGAATAAAAGGGAGGGTCTCACAGACTATCGCTATGGAAGAGTAGCGTACTGTAGAACTTGCTGTACAGAAAGATGCTTTGTCACTTAGGTTACCACATGAGAAAGAAAAACGGCCCCTGACAGAAGACCCTAGTAACTGGGGAAAGTAAAAATGTAAAGCTTGGTGACAATTCACTAGGTCTGAACCCATGACTACCCTTATCAATCTGCTATACTTTATTCATTTGACTTACATTTTACTCCTCTTAATTGCTCTTCCTGAGAGCAAATATATAAAGCAGCAATGTTTTAACCCACCTGAGGAACAGTTTATCATCAATTTTCAGTGTGCTGTTAATGCTATGAGAAAGCATAATACAGCTGTTCATTTGAATGTGAATAGCACTGATCTCAGTTTAACAGCAAAAATTATCTTTGTTTTGAATATTTACTTCTGATATTATTTTATCCCATTCTTTGCATACAGGCTAGTGACTTTCTATGCAAAGAACCTACACAATCCAGAATTTGATACAACTTTTTTTATACTTTTAAATCTGTATCTATTACTATTTTTGTAGTGCTGGATATAATTAAGACCCATAGCAAAAATGGGTGATGCTGTAAGGGCCACAGCCAGTATTTCACAGCCATCACTACAAAACTGATAATCATCTCATGTCAGTTATATTTCAGCTTGTGTGTAATGTGTCTTAAATGCAGCATCTGCAAATACAGGTTGTCCTACCAGCCTTGCATTCAAAGATGCTAAACAAACTTAACTATTAATGTGCAATCACACTCAATTTCTAATTTAATCTTTTGTCAGAAAATTTAGGACACTAGAGTTTAGGAAAAGAATCACTTTCCCAAGCCTGGGAGAACTTTACTTAAGCCCTTCTATATTGCAAAAACACTGGCTTTTCTTGCCTGTGTTTATCTTGGATGAACTACAATACTTGATAAACTTAGAGTGGAATTTCCTGGTTTTTGCATTCTTTTACCTCATATGATGTCTATGGTGAAGGCATTCTGGCAAGCGATGATGTTTAAGAACATGCACAGATTAAGCTATTTCCTCAGTCTCCCAAAGAGGCTTTAAAGAGAAAACGAATGAGCCAGAGTTGCAGACCTAGAGTTTTGCACTTGTAGCTGTGAAGTTCCTAGGTGAACTAAAAAAATTAATATCGAAAGGGCACAACTGGAGCACACAGACAAAGCATGACCAGCTGCACTACTCTACTTTCTTTATGGAAAAATCATCCCTCTCTTTTCTGAACTTGCACCTCTCTCAATTTCTTCAGTCTCAAAACAGTTAAGACGGTCCCCCACGCTTCGTGGATCTCATGACCTCCCTGCAAAGGAGACCTGAATGAAGCATAATCTCTCTTGCCATATTTTCACTCCCACAACCTCTCAGAAGGACACGCTCACATAGCTCCAAACTTCTTGTGTTAGTCTTCCAAAGTTGGCAGGAAGACAAAAGCTCCAAACCCCAAACTGGAGGAGCACAGATTCTCTAGAGAGCATTTATATGACACTTAATGATAACAATCTGCCTGAAGCTGAGAAACTGGATCCTCACGCAATTACCTGGGTAACTGAAACATCAATAAAAAAAACAGCTTATTACAGTGCATCACTAAAGGTGTGTGTAATTTGCTTACCTAGATTGGCATACATCACAAACAGATTGAAATACTGCTGCAAATGGCGCCCATGTTCAGATACTTCCCTTCTAAGAAGATTTAGTACCGCTCTCAGTAAGTGATCACTTAAACTTAAGTTATCATAAGCCTGTAAGATAAAGTTTTATTATTAGTGGTTGAACCTGTAAAATCTTTATTTAGTCTGTACTTTCTACTAGGGCAGAAAACAGAGTGGTTAAAAGGCACGGGCTGCTGCTAAACAGAAGGGACTTAAAATACTAGCAGTTGGTTAGTCTTCTGCATCTCACACAGAAAGTCCTGAGTCCAGCATTACGCCAATATACTAGTAAAATACATACACAAGGACTAAGACTTGCATCACTAAGTATCATACAAGTCCAAAACTATGCACATATAGAAGTTTTTAACTGAACTTTTCGAATACTCAGAAAAGCACATGCAGTTCCACTGTGAACTTCACAGACTAAAACAGACAACCAAATCGTATCTACAGGTATACCCTCAAATGCCTTCTGAAAAACAAACAAAAAACAAACAAAAAACCCAACCCACTATCAAAATATATGTAGCCTTAACATAAAACAAATTATTTTGCTGGACACAGTAGTGAAAATATTCTGAAAAAGTACAACAATACAAATGGAAGAAGTGTTTTACTGTAGACGTTAAAAACCTTAAAAATATGACCAAGCAAATGCTCGTAAAGGTTGATTTTTTTTTTTTTTATTTTAATACTGTTAAAACAAAAACACTGTTATGACAATTATTATATTAAGATTTTGGCTTTTTTGTTTTATTTTGTTTGGCAGTTCTAGGCGTATAAAGCTAGGCAATTTACTTTCTACGTCTATGCAAAATTATGATTTTTGCTTATTTCAGCATTGCAGAATACAGAGGACAGTACTTAGGTAACACCTACCCTTTTTTTTTTTTTTTAATTCTAAATGGAAAAGAAGGGTTCACTTTCCTTCACATTATCTAATTATAAGCTACTTCTTTTATTTTACAGTTTCATACTTCCAACTAAACTCACTTGCTACTTAGTCTTGACAGAGCTTCACAAATGAGGTGAAACTGAACCCCTCTAGCAGCAACTCTCACGCAAACTGGTCAAGTTGCATAATGTTATGTAGTGCAAAACAAATTGAACAGTTTTCCTGTAAACACTGATGCATCTACTACAGAATTAGCTTCTATTAAATGCTTATAATGAAGAAATAAGAACAAGTTTCAAAAGCTTTTAATTAGTAAGTTAAATACCTGACTGGAAGGTCCAGGAGATGCAAAAGGTGAAGGACATGGTCCATCTTGCAACGAAAAATGTGCAATAAATACTATAAGTTTTGCAAATGCACCCCTAACTTCAGCACTAGGGCATTCCAAAAGATACTCAGAGAAGCGGTTTGAAACATTAAAAAGGACATTGTGTGCAAACCAAAAGCGTACATTCTTGCTGTGACGAAGAAGGATGCATAATGCATCATACCTGAAATAGAAGATGATACAACTTCAAAGATCATGACGCTAATAAATTGACAGACATATTCTTTTTACAGAATTTGAAAATATGCAAGGGTGATTCCCAAACACTTTTGCTTACAAAATGTTTACAATCGGATAAACTGTAGTTCTTAGTGATACTCTTTTACAATCACAAAAAAAAAAATAATTGAAAAAAACCCTTGGTATTAAACTGTAGCATATTACTTCTACCATCCGTAGAACGAAGAAAGGATTACATTCCCTAACCGCCAAAATATTACTCAACACAGTCCTAAATAGGCAGCCCTCATTCCCTCTGTATTGGAACTGGGGAAGAGGGTGAGCAGCGGAGAACGTTTGAGGCAGACTTCACTAGCTGTGTATAAGGCTGGTAACTAAGCATGTAACCTATCAGGAACTTATATTCTCATTTACAGATCATTAAAAAAAGAAGAGTAAAGTATCTGTCTTGGAGAGGTCTTGCGTGACTCCTGTCCTCTCTTCAGCAATACCACGAACATCTTTTGATTGCTTAAAATAACAGGGGTAACAGCTGCTCTGAAAGTTGCTGTTGGAGAAGAAAGTGAGGCACACATTTGCCATGTATTACAGAACTACCTACTAGTTGCTGGTAAACTACTGATCACGAACACTAGATTTTCTCCCTAGTTCTGCCAGTAGTAACCCACGCTCCTCTCCCCTGAACAGAATAACAGTTTAAAGAAGACTGTGGTGAAAATGCTGTGGTGCTATGAGTAAGACTGCGCAGTTTGTTGTACTACACACAGATCTGAATCACAGGACCCTTAGCAATGTATATAAGCACTCTGAAACTTTAGACTCTGTTAGCGGAGTCTGAAAGTAACAGACTTTCAGGAACAGAATACACAATATACCACAAATATGAGCTGCATAACTGGGCTGAAAAGAGCTTTGTTTAAAACTAAATGAACCATGAACAAACGATTCTGAATTAAAGTCAGAATTCATAACCTATTATTTTGCTCTAAAAATGTAGAATCTGTTGATGCAGACAGACAAAAAGGCAGATTTAAGCTCTGTTAAAAATGAATTTTGAAGCTGTTCAGCTCAGCAACTTATTTTAAGGCTCAGTTTCTTCACAGTATTTTCTCCCTTTTTCATGTGCACCTTGACCACATATCTGAGAGGGGTGGAAGATGGGACGGACCACTAACACCTTTTATTATCATATGCATACAACGTGATCTTTTAACAGACACTGAACTTCCAAAACTCTAATTGTTGTTAAAAAGGTAAGATACCAATCACTAGCAGGGCCACGGACTATTTTCTTTGTATGAAATCCTGTGGTGAAGAGAAATCTAGCAGCAAGCTGAATACTAATCATAGTTATTTCTTCTGCTTCAGGCAACAGATGATCTTGTCCTACAGAAAAAACAAAATACTCACATGTAGACAAAGTAAAAGTGGTTTAGTTTTAATAATTTAACTGATTCCAGATTAATATTTTGTCTGGCATTGTGCTCAAATTTTAATAGGAAACATCAAAACTGCCTCAGCTTCTATAATGTATCATTTGAAAACATAAGCTTTAAGACAGGCATATGTAAACCTTCCATTACACGTTACTGATGTTTAGAAATCATTCAGCATCTCACCTGTGAGAACTGTCTTCAGTAGAACCCCTCACAAACTTATGTATTTTAATATAACTTTGTATACAAACTAACCAATAGATGCCAGTTTATTGAAGTATTTTTTGCTAAATATTCTGGCATGCTATCGCTGAT
Source organism: Anseranas semipalmata (assembly GCA_013399115.1). Lineage (NCBI taxonomy): Eukaryota > Metazoa > Chordata > Aves > Anseriformes > Anseranatidae > Anseranas > Anseranas semipalmata. Next base: position 61,217 of record VXAA01006407.1, read on the forward strand.
GACCAACTCAACAACAGATGTCTAACTGCAGAAATCCAGAAAGAATTCAAAGCAGAATGGGTAAAATTTTCATTGGTTAGACAAATTCTTGACAACGTAATCAAAATTCTTCTTGCAAGAAATTAATCCATAATTATGGCACTCACATACTAACCTGGAGGAGGATTTAAGTAGACACTATTACAAGTAAGCAACTTCTTTATGAACTGGAAATATTCTAGGCTGTACTGCATCCGATTGTGCATGAACTGCACGTTCTGCTTCCTTACACTTCGTTCAATGGCTGATGGCATTTTAATCTGATGGGGTTTAGTGGTGATAGCAAGTTCCGAAATGTATTTTATTAGTTCATTGTCTTTGTCTATTGTGTCCATACGTTCATAAAAAAGAATATAAGCATTCCACCACCTCTTCTGGCGTCTGTAGGACATACGCTTCATCATATGATCAAATACTTCTCCCATGTATTCTCCACCAAAACACTGATTTTTCATTTCTTCATCATCATCCATTTTACACTCTGTCACATCTCCATCATCAAATTTATACCACCGATTTTTCTCACCATCTCCACCATTCCTCTGGATAATGTAAGAGTAATAATGTCCACCACTGGCCTGGCCACTGTGTACAAGTACACCAACAAGCCTGTATTTCGTGCTCCCAGAGTGTTCATTTTCTGACTGTTCATTTTGTATTATTTGATTTTCAGGATTTACATCGTCTCCTTCCAATTTAGCTACACCTGCCACTGTGTAAGGCTCCATGTCCAGCTCTCTTGGAAATTCAAAATAGTCATTGAACTTGATTGCACATTCCCTTTCCCAGTCATAATCAAATCGTTTCAACTGGATCGCAAGAACAGGAGGCAACTTCTTAATCAACAAGCGTTTCACTGTGTCAACCTAAAAAAAAAAACAAGACATTAACAGTTATCAGCTCTTAAGTTCCCATTCATACATTTTTACCAACAACCAAATTCAGTAAATTAAAGGATAACTTTTTCCTGAACACAAACTAAGACTGAACTTAGTACAGCCATAACAATACAGCTGTACACAAATTTAATATAAAAGGAACCATTACCTTTTTGTTGCATTTTTCACAATGATATGCATTTGCACCTTCCAACAGATCTCCTTTGACATACTGTTCCAAAGAATCAAGAAGGTTTTGGTGATTTCTTATATCTACGTTCAGAGTTGTGAAGGATTCCTCACATTCGTACCTAGAAACGAACAGGCAGATGTAAGAAGAAGGCAGAAACATGTTCAACTTACGTTGATGCTGCTACATAGCACCCTTCTACAAATGGGTTATTCAGCATTTGATGTCACCTTCTGGCAAAAGGAATTAAGCAGTAGAAATAGAACTGAACTCTTTTTTTATTGCAGTCTTCCTACAATTACATTATGGTATCTGCACATTATATTTTTCAATCTGCACAAACTGTAGCTACTTTATGAAGATTGCAATTACTTGCTTGTCTCCTAAGTTCGCTGAAAAGATCATGGAAGTTGAATCTTTTAGCACATCTTGTTTTTAAAGCAGCTAAAGTATCACGACAGACTCTTAGCATCCTTAAGCCAGTAGAGAAGTACAGATAGCAAAGTAGAGTACTTTAATTAAAATCTAGCAATACTGGTTTCAATTGCTGAACGCTGCTGTCAGGAATTAGCCTAATAAACACAAATACTGTATCATACCTAAACACAACAGTTTGAAACAGATTTTAAAAAAGCCTTTCATTTTTTTCTAACTGAATAAAACTACATAGCTGTCTTCATAAACATCACTTTGCATGCTTTTGTCTAGCTTTTTACTGTGTTCTGATAAAACCTTTAAATAAACTCCTAGCAATGAACCAGAAATGCCTGACAGTCAACCAGTTAAGGCATCTTGGACACAAACACATTTATTTATTTTTAAACAGATAAAGAAGCAATGAAAAATTAAAAAGGTTGTGTCTATTTGAACGTAACCCTACAGGACCTGTTCCTCTGATACGCAATCAAGCATACAAAGGGTTTTATAACAGTGAACAAATTAATATTTACAATTAACTTCAACCAAAACAGCAATATTCATTCACTGTTAACTAACTCACAAATTTAGAAAGCCTGTTAATCTGCCATACTGCACTAGTTTAGTTTCTCATCAGTTTTCTCCTTCCAAGACTACAATCAGGCTAACATTTTTATTAAAAAGCACAGTTATGCAAAGCCAGTAAAGTTCCAAAAAGAGAGGTAATACTTGAAGATAGTACATAATATCAGGAAAGAGTGGTAACTCAGGTTGCTTCACACCTTTATGTTCTATTTATTAGCCATTACACATAAAATGAAATCCATGTTTTGCTTTTTATCTCACGGTATTTCAACTTATTTCTAGTCGGATATTTTAACACATGAAACTTAAGAGTTTCCATTTAAAAGTTCTTTTAATTCACATACAAGCTCAACTGAAGTTGAAAGATTATCACAAAAAAATCAGTTTGTATCAGTGCTCTTCCCTGTTTTTTATTTACTAATTGAAGGATAAGGCTAAATGGTCAATTTTCACAAAGAAGAGAATGCAATAGTAATGCGTAGAGAGATCTATCTTGTATAAGAGTCTCAAATGATCTGAAAGAGGTAGTGAACAGCAAGAAGGCCAACTGCTAAGCAACACAGAATTTAACACGATAATAAAGAAGCCAACTGTTGAAAGAACAAATCCATCAGACCGTCTTGAATCTTGCACATGATTCTGATCATCTATCTCTGAAGGGATACAGAAGAACAAGTCTAGAGAAGTACAACAGTACAATGCCTAGTTCTACGTTTGTCCTTGATCACCATCATCAAGATAGAAGGCTAGAGACATTCTGCTCTGGTATGTGTGTTATTGTTTTTTTGTTTTAATACATACTCTGTATGAAATAAAATTTGAATGGGGAATACTGGAAATTCAATAAAAAATACAACAGAAATCTTAAGATAAACTTTCTACATCATTCTGCTTAACTACAGCTTATGCACTGAGTACAAATGGAGTTATACTCATTGGAAATAAAAGTTCATATTTGGGTCAGCTCTATCTGCACACTATAGAAGACAGATTAAAAAAAAAAAAAAAAGGAACAGCTGTTGGCCACGTCACAGAATTGTATACATTGCATTTGGTCTCTAAGTTGTGCTCACTTTTAATACGAAAAAGCTGTATCTTTTCCTCCCCTAATCAATACACAATGCTTCACATACAAACTGGTTAAGTAGAAGCAATAATAATTAAGTATTTCAAGTTACTTCAAGACAATTAAATTAATGTTAAGGCTGTAGAAAAACAAGGTAGCAAATTCTATGAGCTTTAAAAAAAACAAAAAAAACAAAAAAAAACACAACAAACCAGTCTTGATTCTCCACTCACTTTTATAAGGTTGCCTACTTTACAGCATCTTCATTATAGTTTTCCTATAAAAACATAGGTTATTTTTCTATAAGGTAGAATCTTAAAACACTTACCGATGTGGGCATCCTTGACAAATCTTCTGATCAGCGAAGGACCCTCCTAAAACTTTACTCAACATTGCTGGATGGCCCAAAGCTTTTAAAGCTTCATCTAAACTGTCCACCAAGGAATTAAAAAATTCTAAAGCATCATGTTGTTCACGCAGATTTACAGGTTCACCCCAAAGTCTGAAAACAAAAGTACATTCTTGTCAAATACTTTTTGTTCTGTTCCTCAACAATTTCTTTACAAAGAATTAAACTATTAATCCCTCCTCCTTACTGGGTAAAACTACTGGTTTGTGATGCAGTATATCAACTGTCACTGTTCCTGACACTTACTGAAGAGTAGAAAACAGCTTTTGTGTACAAACTTCATACTTAATTCAAAGATTAAACATCAAGCTCAAGAACTGATAGAACTCAAAATTACCATCTTGCTGTAAATTTTGGCTCATTAACAGACTTCTACAGAACGGTGAAAAGGTAGAATAACAGATACAAAGCTGCACAAGTTCTACTAATTTACACTTCTTAACATAATTTCTTCCACCACAATTTGTTTTGTTATATTTCAGTGTTCCAACAAACAGACATCAACAATAAATTGTCTATTTACCTGAATTGTTTCCAAAACCCTCTTGGTACATAGTATTGTAGCCTGGAAGCTGCTAAATGACCAAAAATTACTTGGAGATGCCTCAGAACTCCAATATTATACTCTTTTCTATCTTCTGTTTTACTCAGTGCTGGTTTGTCTTCATATTGATGTGGATAGCCAAACACATCATCTCGTGGGTCAACATTGCTCTGAAAAGCAGAAGAAAATCTGTGCAATTAGCTTTGATATGTAGCTGTCTCACAGCTGGTTATATCTCTTGTTTATTTTAACAATCTAAGGTGTTTCATATTCCCACCTGAAGAAGTAAACAATGTGTTTGCATGCATCAACGAGGAGGAATTCTGCAAACCCTGCTAACTGGATCTTTTCAACTGCCTCTCCAGCAGCGATCCCACTCAAATAAGAAATATTATGCAATTGTCCTGTACTGGGTCTGGTTGGGATGGAGCTAACTTTCCCTGCAGCAGCCGATACAGTGCTGTGCTCTGCACTTGTATCTAGAACAGCCCTGATATCACACCAAAGTTTTGGCTATTGCTGAGCAGTGCTGGCACAGTACCACGACTCTCTCCAAACCCCCCAAAGCCAGTAGGTGGGGATGGGCAAGAAGTGGGGAGGGGACATGGCCAGGGCAGCTGACCTAAACCAACCAAAGGGATATTCCATACTATATGATGTCACACTCAGCAATAAAAGCTGGGAAAGGGGAAGTAGAAGGGGGGTCTTTCGTTACGAAGACGTCTGTGCTCCCAAACAACCACTACATGTATTGAGGCCCTGCTTCCCAGGACATGGCCAAACATCCCTCAGTGATGGGAAGTAGAGAATAATTTTTTTTCTTCCCTCAGTGCTTCCGTACAGCCTTTGCTTCCACCCCCCCCTTTCTTTTCCCTTTAAATTATCCTTAAGTCAACCCCTGAGCTTTTTTTTCTTTCCATCATACTTTCTTCCCCCCTTCATCTTTTAAGGAGAGAGCGGTTGTAGTGAAGTTTAGCTGCCCGGCAGGGTAAAACCACTACATGTCCCTACTGCTAGCAGTGGAAAGCAAAATCATTAGTCACTTAAAAATTATTACAACCTTTTCATCAGAAAGAACTTTATTTTAAAGATAAGCAGGTTCTACATAATTAAATTTACCTCATTATCCTGCTTTTCATCCCCAGACATATCATCATCTACATCACTGCCCGTGCCCTCAATTGCAAGAATCCCATTTCTGATGGCTGGAATCATGTACAGCTGCTGAATGACAGAATTCATGTAACAAGTGGCACCAGCGTTTTTTAATCCTACAAATCCCTTTGGCGGTCGAGGCCCAACAGGTGGTAGATATTCCCATTCTGTAAGCGCTTCACAAGCTAAGAAAAATAGCAGAATGTGATTAGAAAATTACTTAGTTATAAAAGTATTAGACTATCAATTGCAGTACAGAGGACAGTTGCATAAAATTAGTATTAGTCTGTATCATGCTGCAGTTTAACAAAACAAATTTTTCACTAGAACATTAATTGCTAAAATTAACACACTTTTAACGAATCACAGAACTATCTTTAATCTTAAGATTACACTACTTTCTTCTATTCTGCAACTAAAACAGTGGCTAGACAAAAAATCAGTCTATTTATGTACCAAATATAAGTCTTAGCCTCAATACTAGCAGGTTTCTTAGTTGAAGCATTCAAGATCTGTTAGTAGTAAGAAATGAATCTAGAATACATAACCAACCTACAAGTCTTTCATAAATTTATTTCATAATCATTTTTCATGTTAAAATATTTCACTTACGCCTTGCTTTTCCTTGCCAGGATAGAAAGCAGTTTTAAATAATGCAATCTATATGACTTGTGATAGACTTCTTCCCCCCCCCCCCCCCCCCCCCCCGAGTCTTCTCCCTCAGACCTCTTACATCTCTTCAAAATATATTCACAATTACAGGCTTCCTACACTAACCTGTTGTCCTGTGGTTTTTAAACACAAACAACTCTAATATGAAGAAGTACAAGAGTGTGCGTGCATTTACAAGCAAGCTTTACTTAGTGTATGAAACGTACAGCATGCACAGTTCATACACATGTACTCTTTTCTGTCTGATGTACTACGGAGGTCTGGCTTATCAGATATTCAAATAGAAGGAAATGCCATAAAATCCTTTTAACTGTGCGGTGATAAGGAATACACTATTACCCAATAGAAAAGGATGAAGAAAAATGGACGGGGCAAGGGGGAAAACAATAAAGCTGCCCATTTCATTTGTTCATTTGAGATGGAACTCAACAACAAGAGACTGAAAAACCTCACAGGTAACTAACTGCTCAAGTGACTCACTGATACCACTGACTTGGCAAGCAGCACTGCTATTGTGAGAGGCAGTGGACAATTCCCACAATGGGATATTACTTCTAGTTGCTTACAGTTTTGTTAAACTCTACAAGTTTAAACATTCTGTGAAGATTCCAATACCAGCCTGTTTTTTCCCCATTACTATTACAACCAAAATAGTTTAGCTATCCATATTTTGTACAACCCTATACAGATAGTTTGTTCATTTCTAAGAAAATCTTTTATATGCTTTTTACTGATAAAAAATTGTGTGTATTAACTACAAAGCTTTTGCCATCCCTGTGAAAATTAGCCCAGGTTTCATTTGACTATAAGCTTTTGAAACACTAATTTGCCTATATTTTTGTACATTCTGCAATTGCTATAATCTTTCTCCAATAAGAAGGAAAAAGTTCTTTAAGTGCAGAGCTGTGCTGAGACAAGGCCAAAAATGAAAGAAAAACTTTAGAGAAAGGACAATGACAAGCAGAGAATTAGCATGGTGCTAAAAAGCAAAAAAGGACAGTGAAGCTGTGTCTGTGTACGGACAATGATGACAAATTAAGTGAACAACCAAGACATTGGCATTAAAACTAACCAGAAGGTATTTGATGAGGTGCTGGGATTGGTTAGGCAGAGCCTGAAACAATTAGACAAATGAGGTTCTTGGGAACTGGTAGGGACAAAAGGGAGTAGGCAGAGATCGGGGTAGGAAGAGTCTGCCAGTGTAAGAGACTGGGGCTGGAACTTAGATGCAACCATGTAAGGCAGTCAGCACATTAACTGCATGAAGAAGAACAAATACAGGCTACGCTTTTCTAACTTTTGATGGCCTGATTTTGCAACATTAAAAGCAGCTACAAATGACAACGTAAAAAAAAAAATTTAGTTCAGCTGATAATACAAACAAAACCTATACATAACATATATATTAAAAAATAGAAAATAGTTAAAAATATTACATACTAGTGATTGCTGTACCTATGTAATACATTTCAGTCAAGGTGTCTACTATCTGTTTGAGATTTCGGACACATCCAACTGCTAGTGCAACAAGTAGCTCAAAGCCAGCATTAATAGTAGCTGGTGAACTACAGACTGGGATGGCCTGCTCAGCAGGCAATTCTCCATTTCTCATGTATTGTAAATAAACATTGGATGCTGGAAAGATGAAATCATCTATCAACTCCTGAAAAAGACAAAAGAAAATAAATCACTTATTAACATAAAAATGCACACTATTTTATAACAGATTAGAAGTTATTACATAAATGAATGTCTGAGAATTGGAGTACTTAAAAATTCAAGTTAAAATTAAGACCAATACCCTAATGAGCTTTTACATTTAGAATAAAATAACTCCACTCTAAAGCAGTTCACTGCAACCTCCTTCCCCAAGTTAAAAATAAACCTATATTATTCTTGATCAGTATTTTTTTTTTTTTTGCCAAATCGGTATCATCTAAAACTCTTTATCAGTTACTGCTGAAAAAAACATTGCTGCTGTATAATGTCAGATATATCTAAGAAAACATGTCTGATTAAAGAGATGCTCAGATGTTGTGTATTTGTTCAAACCTGCCACAAATATTAACAGCTCTAATTAAGAACATGGGGAGAAAAGAAAATACAGAGGTAACGAAGGAAAGTAGTCCTGTACAGGTCTATCCTGTATCTAGCTCACTATCCTCGTGTGATATTTGCTGAGTCTTGGAAGAAGTTTACCATGTCACACACGGTGATTCTTCAGAATGAGAATGTCAGTACTCTTATGAATGAAATGTGTAATTTTTTTTTTTTTTTAAAGGAAACAAACTCCAATAAGAACCCCTCATCAAACAGTTAAACTGGGACCTTTCCTGGTTATAGACCACAAGAAACAAAGCTTCTTTTCACTGATTTATAAGTAACGATCAAAAAACTATACAGGTCAAAAAACTTGAACTTACTTTAATGAGATTAGCACCTCCTTTTTCACAACCAATATGGTATTTCTTCTCAGGTGTCTGGAATGCTAACAACTCTTTTGTTACTCCAAGGTGACCCTCTAAGATAGTTTCTTCAACACCTGTTTCCCCTGTTCTTTTTACTTCATCCTGCCATTTAAGAGAGTTAGGATACTCTAAAAATAACATACATCTAGCAAGCTTAAAACTGTACTTCACAGCAAAGCAGCAAAAAGCTGATTATCAGAAATAAATTGATCCTAAAACTTACCCTAATCCTTTTCAGCCAGTCAATTTCATTATTGAGAAGAACTTCAGCATTGGGTACATTAATATTACTGTTGTAAGCATAGTTAAGAAGATGTCTTAAGAGAGTGAAGTAGTCTCCAGAATGCTTAGCTCTCTCTCTTGCAGTACTCTACATAAACCAAAAATGAATGATTTGTAATTCATATATGCCTCTGTTTATAGTGCAACACTAACATTTTCCCTAAAACTGGCAGTAAATGTCAAAGAAAAAAAAAGAGAATTTTTAACCTTTTAGAAGTTTACAATTATATTTAGCTGTTAATTAGTAATTTACTTGTTTCTGGACTGTTTTAGTGCTGCCTTCTACACTTGAATGGGAAAAAACAGTGAAATGATCAAATGTTCAAGAGAGCAACAAGCATGCAGAATTTAAAAGCCTTAGCAGGCCCAATAAAATAAGGCAATAGCTGTAGGTATCTATCCAATCTGCTAAAGATTTTTACTTGAAGGTTAGCACTCACTGAAAACTGAATATATAAGGTTTATTGCTGATATTCTTATCAGAAAATGCAACCCCCCAGCTCAAACTGAAACTGATTGTGCTGGCTTACCTATAGGTCAAAAAGAATTTATATATTAGTGATTTGTTGATAGCAATTTGCATTCTTTTGCAGATATTTTGTCTTATTACTTTTACAGAGAATCACATTGTACTGAAACCTTTACCACTGGCAACTTACCCCTAGAACAGTAAACAGCAGGGTAATGAAGAAAAGGAGAGGTCTCTGTCCCATGCAACACCTGGTAGCCATTAAAAAGAATTGCTCCTGTGCCATCTGACGAACAGTTCTGAAAATCATTTAATAAAAAACATTAAATACAATCTCCCTATCTAAAAAGAACATTAAAAAAAAAGAAATCTGTGCTTATCTATCACACTGCTTAATGTGCTTAATGCCATTTTCCTAAAACTGTATGTAACAAAAGAAACAGGAATACTTAAAGAAAAAAATAAAGAAAAAAGATAAAACGTATTCTAAGTTTTAAGAACTCTAAAATTTAAGATCATCTTAGTATCATGTCTTATAAAAACTGCCAGAAACAACTCTGCTTGGGTGGGGAGAGAAAAAAAATCAATGTTATACTCTACAAAAGTGTCTCAACATGTAAGAAACTGAATTTTACAGTGTCTTTTTGGTGTGGCTGTCATTGTTTTCTGCCCATGAGGTTGCTGTGGAAAGCACACAGAAGAATCCTATTTCCTCTAGAGTTGTTCTATGTGCGGTTAACTGTGCTTCAAAGACATGCAAGAATGACCATGAGGTCAGAGCAAAGATGGCACCTAGGCTATCACTCTGTCTCTGGTATACACCTAGGAAAGCGCACAAGAAGGAAACATGTAGTGATACTTCTCCAGAATGTCCTCTAAGCTTCTAGCAATTTGTGGTTCAGCAACACTACCAAAAGCAGTATTTTATGGCCCCCACTGGACAACTTAATGAAAGAACCCCTCAAACCATTTCCAAACTGAAGGTTTACATTGCTTAAATGCTATGCTCAAGAAGTTTCTACAGCTATGAAAGGGAAAGAAACACTGTTCCCTATTTATTCTCTCTCTGATACTTCTGATTTTAAAGGTCTCTGGGGTATTCTCCTCCCACCATTTATGTTTTCTCCAACACAAAGTGCCCCAAGCTATTCAGCTGTTCCTCAGATGGAAGTAATTTCAGAGCTTTGATCTTCCTTGTCACCATTCTCTGATCTTTGCAAGTCCTACTGCACTGCTCTGAGTTGTAGAAGGACCATGGGACGGTGGGGTCTGTTTCGTTCTTAATGATAGGTGATACTTTATGGGATCTGATTGCTGAGCTGATGTTTTTGTAAAACTTCTCACAGACATTTCTTTTAAGGTGTAAACCTTCAACCACCTGGTACACATCCCACAGACACTCCTCAGGTTCATACTTTTAAAGGAAAAATGAAATAGATAAATATGGTATTCTCCTACAGTGAGAAGTGTGACCAATGAAATACATACTTCACACTGTTATGCCTCTAAGGAGCATGCAGTATTTGAACACAAGAATTATATTTTTGTGAGGCTGTAACAATCTACTACTTTACAGGAACATTCCTATGCCCTTAAGGAACCATGTGAGGGATCCAGCTGCCTCAACACAGACATCTAGTGCCATGTTAGACACCATGACAACTGTGTAGAGCTGGCAGATAGGACACACGTTGCATGATGATGTTTCACTCACCTGGTGAAACAGCTGGAGACCAAATGCCTCCATTAAAGCAGGCAACCTGTATCCCATCCTGTTGATAGCTCCAGGATACATATTTCTATTAGTTAACATCCATTGAAGAGGCTAACTTCTGTTAAGTGCCATATTTTTTCAAGTGCAGTAAGAATTTGGGGGAGGAGGGTACATATGTATGACCACCAAACACTTTGCAGCCATCAGTGAAACACTTCTGGGTTCCAGAACCATTTAGGACTACAGCTCAGCTATCTACCATTTACTAAGCCAGTCTTGTATTCCTGACTCACCAGTATAAAATCAATTAGCTTGGAGAGAAGAACTGCTCTAATATTTAGTATTAAACATTTTGCATTCTGTTTCTCAACTTATGTGTAGCATGGTTATGCTAAGATGAAACAGCAAAAAGTCCCATACAATCTCCACCTCTGAAAGAAACAAGTAAGACCCACCAATCCATCTGATCACTTCCAGAAAGATTTTATCTGAGATCTGAACTTGACCATCTTCCCTGTCTTTTATGGTGCAACAGAAAGATTTTCTCACATGCATAACTTTCCTCACACTGTTCTCCGATTAGGAGATTAGAGAACAATAGTTGAAATGGAAGGTTAAAGCTTTTGGAGTTCTGTCTGATATTTGCTGCACTGCAAACACTAATTTGTTACCACATTGATTCAGAACAGGAACTTTTCTTTAGTTTAGTTCAACTTTACTGCCTCCACTTTCAAACAGGTCTTCTGTTTCTACCGATGTTTATGCTATTCTAACCACCGTCTAAAATAATGAACAGTACTGTTGCAGGCTAAGTGAGATCATCATGTATATTGGAAGTTTTATAAGCACATGAGAGAAAAGAAATAAAGTACAACTTCTTGTACTGACAGTATGAATCATTTTTCCATACAACAAATTCAACCCATTTCCCATTGTGGGAAATGAGAGAAAAATGTGGGAAAGAAAGCAGAGATAAGGCACTGAGCAGCAGTCCGCTTGGATAAGAGGAACCCTCAAAAAATTTCATCTCCTCTGACAAAAAGAACAAGCAAAAGCCATTCATTAATGCTACTATATTATTTTTAAAGCGTGAAAAGCCAACATACTTGGGGAATTAAGCCACTGCTGTTCAGACTGTGGCTCACATTCCAACAAAACATTTGGAAAGAGAAGTCCCAGCTTGGGGATGAAGTCTAGTTTCTTCCAATATTTTAGGAAAAAAAGTACAACAATCAACTATTCACTAGGCATAACAATGTCAAATAGCTGGGATTCAAATTTCAGTCAAAGTTCAAGTCAGGAAGAATACTGGAAGAGACTGGTGAAACCATGACAGTTTTTCCTATCTGTTAATCAAGACTGTAGGTCCTGCTAAAAGGACATTCTACCTCAGTCACATACACTGGTAAATGGAAACTGCACAACGAAATTCAGAGACTAAACTGTTTAACATGCATAGATTTAGAAGGCCCCTATCTGAATCAATAGTTCACTTCCTTAAGGAAATAGGTCCAGAACAGAAATATCATTACAAAGAGAAACATCATTACAATCATCCAGTCTTTTCAAAGGCCAAAGGAGTAGTAACAAGTCATCTTTGGTGTCGGTTTGTCATTGGCACTATTTTGTTTGTAAAACAAAGCATTGCTATTTTGCTAGTAACTATTTTAATATTTTATGTTGTGGTGTAAAGTAACTAAAGTTAATTATCTAACTTAAGTGATGATAATAACAAGCTTCAGTGAAGCTAAAAATGCAACATCCTCTATCACAGGTTGTAAAATAAAGCTTTTGGGATTTTCATTGTAATGCTCCATGGTTTCACCAACATGTGCAAGTAGTTAACTGTAAATGGATACTCTGATACTAATGGTTCTTTTGTTATAGTTGATATTCCTGGACATAAGACTTCTCAACCTGTTTTATCTATAGAAGAAAACAAAACAAAACATGGTGCTGAAACTCTGACCCCAGTCACCCGAGAGTACCACAATCTGACTCCATTTAAAATGTACTGAGAGGCTTAGACAACTACAACTTGACTAGTTCCACAAAGATGCTGCCACTGCGTCACATGACAACTCCAATGTGACAGCTTTATATAAATGTTTGCAAGTCATGTGAAGAGTCACAAGTTTTACCACTCTGATGCAAGAAAATCAAAGGATTAAATTTAACTTCCTCCACCTCCTCAAACTGCCAGGACCGTATCTTGTCTTTACTTATCAGAAAGAAACCAAGTATTTATTGGAAAGTTCTACTGTATCTAAGTCACTTATATGTTCTGATGTAATGAGTGTTCACATAATTTCTGAAAAATATAAAGCACCTAGTATTTTATTCTAAAGAAATTAATTATTCTAAAGCTACCACAGCAGAACATTATCAGGCTTGACAATACCCTCCTTAAGAGTACATGGAAGATAGGACTGATAGAATAGAAAAGTTCAGTTGGAAGGGACCTACAAAGATCATCAAAGTCCAACTGCCTCTCTAGGCAGCCTGTTCCAGTGTCTGACCACCCTCACAGTAAAGAAATGTTTCCTGATGTCCAGCCTGAACCTCCCCTGGCGCAGCTTCGTGCCGTTCCTGTCATTGGTGATGAGGGAGAAGAGACTGGCACCTCCCTCTGCCCTTCCCCTCCTCAGGAAGTTGCAGAGAGCAGCGAGGTCACCTCTTGGCCTCCTCTTCTCCCGGCTGGACAACCCAAGTGTCCTCAGCCTCTCCTCATAGGACATACCTTCCAGCCCTTTAAGTACCTTTGTTGCCCTCCTCTGGATGCTGTCACCTTATGATAGGTATCCAAATTACAGATTTATATTGCTAAACAGTAAATTAGGACAACCTTGGAAAAATTATTAAAATAAGTCATTTCTCTGTGTTTAGGCTGCCTATTCATTTTGAGTTGGAAAATAATACATGTGATTAAAAAAATCAACAAAACTTACTTGCTGTGACAGTGCAATAGCAAATCAATGATAAACGTTTGCCATGCCTTTTCTTTACTGAGTGCATCCAGTGCTGTTGGAATCAAAGCAAAACACAGGGTCATCACCTCCAGTGCTTCACAGCAAACTTGTTCATCTTCCATGTCTGGTTCATTTCCTGCATTTGTCTGTGAAAATAAACAAGAGAGCACAAAGTAGGTATGGAAAAAAATCTGGAGAAACCCAACAAGCTTCCAGGTGTACATTCTAAATACAAACCCAAACCATGAATTTGTTTACTAAGTGATTATTAATGCCATACATTTTATGCACTTCACTCAGATGTGATTCAAAGCACTATGCGGGATGTCTTGGACTTCCTGCACTGTGATTCTCAAAGGAGGATTCAAAGCACAAACTCAGGTGCCAGAAGTTAAATAGAATGTTTGTAGGCAGAAGCTGCATCAATTAGTACTGTTGTTTATTTAATTTTAAAATAAGATTTTTTCTCTACTACCTAGAATCTGGAGTTTAAAACTTTGAAAACAGCTACTATTTAAACAGAGAAAAGCTGTAGGGCTGTGTAAGTCATCAAGAAGTCCAGTTTTACAAAACTCTTATCCTCACAACTAGCTTGACCAACAGCTTCTTAGCACTGCTGGAATTAATTCAGAACTTCACTGTTTTTCAAAAATTAAAACTTGGTTCAGTTGTTTCATGACCTAACTGCCATGGTTACTTTAGAAATATTATCCTTTCATATTTCAAATTGGTTACGTAGATTATTCTTTCCATTGAACACTTAAATGAGTTGATTTTGTTGCATTTACCCAACATAACTACTTTAAGAATAAAAGCAAGCCCTCTTCTCCATCTAAGCCAAAATTAATTAGCTTGAAGAAGTTCTGAAGAAACTGACCGTGAGCAGGTTTCCATCTGAATTCACTGGTAATCATGGCTGCAGGTTAGCAACATTAACCAGAGGAATAAAATAAGTATTTGTTTTATATGTTGAAAGATTAAGTAGGCAGAAAGAAAGGAAAACAATACAGAAGACAGAATTAAATGTAAACAGAAGCAGCAGAAGACAAAGTGTGTCTCAGACTGGCAACAAACACTGATTTTAGTTGTGCAATGAAAATACTGATAAGGTCACTACCACTGCAGTAGGAGGATGTGGCAATTCTGAGATGTCTCAAGATATGAAACTAAAAGCAGAATGCTTTCAGCAAGTTCCGGACTGCGCCTGCTTAGCACCGATGCCTTGTTTAGAAAAAAAGAGTTACTCCTGCATAGGTGCAGGGATCTAGTAGAAAGGCAAAGTGGATTTTCTACTCAAAGTACTTCCCTATATTCAGACAACAGGAGCTGACTGGTCTGTATAAACAGCATACTTGCAGTACTTCAGAAGGTTATGGGCCTCCTCTGAGCTAATGAAACAGCAGTTTGATACTACGGAAAGTTGTATGCAGTCTTCTCAACCCACTAATAAGAGGACTGCCATACCATATTTTTTTCTGAGGCAGCAGTCAGAAGAAATTCTGTAAAATCTATGCTCTCAAAATAATTTATCTTGACTTTAGGGTTTAATTGAATTTACCAGTGAAGTTCAGAAAAGTCTTAAAGTACTCAAGAACATTCTTTCACAAGTTACAGTTGACATGACCATTCTGAAGTGCTGTTTATTCCCAATTCCACAAAATTCAGCCCTCTTTTTTTTTCTTGAACTAACATTTAATGATAAATCTCTCCCCCACAGACTTAAAGTGCTTCTATCATTTAAGAGTTTTTTTAAAAATATCAATAAAAAAAAATCTATTTTAGTGGTTGACTTAAGAAACAGAAAGCATTTTTCTTAAATCACTTTCTCTCAGTGTAAGCCAGTGTCTGCCAGTCACTTGTATATTCAATCTTTGTAAAACTACCATAGCAGTTATTTCCCCTGCTCTGTAACCAAATGCAATGTCTTCGATTAAGAATGCGTCTTTTCTTGCAACATATGCACCTATTTCTGTGATAACTTTTTCTCTCAATGTTATTTTAACTAAATGTACTGTATTCCCCCTTCTTATTACTTCTCAAATTTCTTCCTCTTTTTTCCAATTTTTCCCTTTAATTTTTTTTCCCTCTTGCTTAGCATAAACCAAATGCAGCTGCCTCTTATTACAAATGTCCACATAAGCGTCAACAATAATTAAAAAAACAAAAACCTCTGAAGTATGACCAATAACAATGTTATGAAACTCTGAAAAGCTTTTCCTGAGACCTATGGACAACTTAAATTTCAGCTAAGACTTCAAGTGCTTGAAAATATTTTTACAAATTTTAACTGTACAATTTTCACCCAGAAGAATATAAAAAACAAAGCAAGATACTGAAATCAAGTGAAAAATAATCTGTTTCTCTAATGCCTCTCACTTGATTCTAAGATCACAAACACAATAAATGAGGCACATCCGACAGAAGAATGTCTAAAATGTTATTATCAACAGAAGTAACTGCCATAACATAAATAGAGTTAGCCAGTGTACGGGGAGCAGTCATGGCTTAGAGTATTTTTAAGCTGCAACAGAAGACAATACCCTTCTGCATTACCATTGAGCAACCTAATCACTGACCCCAGTAGGAAATAAACTTTGCCATGTTTAAATCTACCGCATAAGGTATACTCCCAACTGTACCATGAGAAGTTGTGTTAGTCAGCATGTTGGTAGGATGAGAAGTGTGCACATGATTTTATTCACTTCTGGTCAGGTATATTTTCTTTACTTCCCTACTGCTTGTAATACACACATCAAATGTATAGACGTAAGAGCATATCTTCGTGTGTCTGGACTGTCACATTAACCAAGCCACATTTTAAATGCAAGTTATCACCTCAAAAAAAAAAAGCGGGGGGGGACGGGGACGGATGCGCTACTTGTTTCATGAAGTCATTCTAGTAGCAATAGGAGCAGATCATACTACTACATAAGCGACATGGAAAGGTGTTGCATTTTGCTCAAGGAAATACTCTAACAGATCACCTAAACATAACAGCTAATACACCAAGAGTAAGATCTCCCTATACATTCTTTTCCCTTTTACTCTCAGGAAAGTATTCATGAGTACTGAATTTGATTTTATAAGACAAACAAGATGTTCAGAGAACAACAACAACAAAAATAAATTACAGTCAAAATACAGTTTACTATTTCTCATAACTATAAGCAACATTGGTTAAACACAAGGTGTGTGATAACGTCGTGAAATATACCCCCCCAACTCCAACTATTTATGTAAACCACATGTGAAACCATGAAGATGGTTTACATACATACATAATAAAATGAAAAAAAACATACATGATTAGCATTTACATAGTTTCACCAGTGCTTCAGTGTCAATTTCAGATCAATTAGCTATTGTTTATCCTTACAGACTGCATATATATGCTTTAAATCAACTTCTGTAGAATAGACCTTTTAAATTTGAAGACCAGAAAAATGAGCACTGTTTATTTCTTACCTAGGTACAGAACCTAAGTGTGCTGGAAACATGTTACAGCAGCTTACAGAACAGATGTATTTTTGAACTGACACCAGATTCAAGCCACAATGAAACAGTTTCTTACCTTTTCATAAATTTTACTAATTTCCTCATTAGAGCTGAACACCAGCTGAACAGACCCACAGCCTGATGCCCAGACAATTTTTTGTACTGCTCTAATAACACAGATATCAGGTATGTATTTTGAAGCCTGAAAAAAAAGAACAAACAAACAGAAATAAGCCAAAGTAACACAAAAGTGCAGTTGCAGATAACATTACCACGGATTCTACTTCCTCGAAATAATTAATTTTATTGAAAGTTTAAAATTTATAAATTTATACCATTCGGAATTTTTCCATAAATATGAAAAAAGATGTTGTGCCTTGAAAAGCATTTGTACTTCACTTAGTTAATATTTTTGTTGTTGTTATAATGTAGCATGTATTTTAGATATATCACAATCTTAAATCATAGTGCTACAAGTATAAGTGAGTATTTTTGATAAATAACCAACTACTCGGTTTTGATTTAGCAGAAACTACCAAGTGAAGTCTAAATTTTGAGTACAGGCCATTGGCTACTTCAGGGATGATTTAAACATGTTTCACTTTTTGCTTTTTACTTCAATGCTAAAAATTCCTTGAGTTAAAAAAAAAAAAAAGCAAGCATGCATCTGGAAGGCAGTCAGCATGTAAAGCATGTAACGAGTGTAAGTTATTTCAGGATTCACCCCTTGCCACAATATTATTTACCATGCTAGCTGATAGCTAGACAAATTAAAGCTTACCAAGTGCCTGATTAACATATAAAGGGATTCTTCTGTATTCAAGTTACACAGGGCTTAAAGTGAGTAAGAACACAGATCACACATTTTATGAATGTAGAATCACTCTTCAGTATTTTGGACATGGTCTGAGTTAACATCTGGTAGTTTCTACTGATGTACATAAATCACAGCACATTTCAACAACAAAATTATGCCAAAATACTACTGCCATTACTTATAGTTTGCATCAACTCAAGACTATATTCAAAGTAGAACTGTCAAAAGATTGGGCAATTGTTAAAAACAGATGGTAGGCAGTTCTCAAAAATTTCATATTTCATTTTTCTAATAGCCAGATTTAATAATGAGACTCTAAAAGCTTAACAAATAAGCCAACCTCATCAGGAGACCTGAACAACGTGCATTCTTGTTTTTAAACATTAACAGTAGCTAGAAGAAAACAGGTATTTCACCTTTGTGACAAGCAAAGCAACTTTACAGTAGCAGCATCACAAGAAAAATTTGTCAAAGAACATTTTTTGATTTTATCTCATCGTAGTTTTAAAATCATGAACCATGAAAACTTTTTTTAAAGAAGGTGAAAGATTTTTCTCTGTGCTTTCTTCTGTCTGGCTTACAGAAATCATGCCAGATTTTTTTTTTTTCCCTAATTGTGAGGTCAGGAGGAAAGAGTCTTTGACCATCAAAATATCAAAAGAAAAAAAAATCTTTCAAAGGCAAACTAGAACATATATGAAATCTAGATCTATAGCAGTTTTAATAACTTCAGAAAATTAGGGACAATAACAACAATACTGCGTAGTCACTTGTAAAAGAGATTCAGATTTTGTTTGCTTTGAAGTGCCTGTTGAAAGAAAAAAAATGTATGTATTTATGAGAAGTCCTCCAATATGGACAAAGGCACATTTAAAAACCCTTTACTCATTCCTCATCTCAAAAGAAATTTCTTCTGTGGAAGAAAGTTAATTAAATCAGAGTTCAACTGGCTGATTTTACATATAAAATCACCTACAGTCATAATACCACCACTAATGGAAGACAGATGGTTCAGTCTTGCAGTCTAGTATGTTGTGCTTTCTTCAGACAATACTCTTTGTTCATAAAAGAGTTGTTGTACACTTTTCAACATTAAGATGATAATATAAGATTGTTTTTATTTAGGTATCTCAGAAACGTTCTGGAGATAGCTTTGCAGAGATCTATACAGTATCAAACATTAATATTCACTGCTTCCACACTGAAAACAGAGGAATCTCAACTCACCTTGAAAAAAGTTGCAGCAGATCTGATTTTAGCTTCTTCTGAATTCAGCAGAATTTACTTATGTATTCACTAACATGACTCAATTCCATATGCAAATGGGGTTGGTCATACCATATAGTACCATACAGATACAAGTACTGTATTTGCCAAGCACATTGTTTAACCTTACCCATCTCCACAATCCATTCTTTCCACTTGCATCTTTAACAATGTTTTCAATATATAAAGATACCCTAGTAAGGATTTTAGACTTTTGTCTTCTAGCATTTAACATCATGCTCAATATTTAAAATTTCCTCCTGTTTTCTGTTTCTTTTCAAGAATCTCTTCTTGAAGAGATATTACTTAGAAACCAAATCATAAAAGACCACCGAAAAAAAGAAAATATCATAAAAATATTTTTGAAAACAAACAAACCACAACACCATTAACTTCTTTAAATCTATTGCATTGAGTTTCTGAAGTCCTGATGTAAGTGCAACAATATCCACAACTCATTAAAGAGCTTGTCTAGAACCTAGCTCACTTAAGCCTCTTCATGCTATTAGACTTTGACTTTCATAATTCCATATGGAAACAATTCATGAAATACTTTTAATTAGTTAACAGCTTATTAACCATATGAACAGTACCTAAAATGTTTCATGACACTGTAGGAGGGAAAATCCATTTATTACAAAGCTATAAATTTAAGAATAAAAAAAAATGATACTCCAGGAAAAAAGAATATACACGAAGGAATTCACTAACCTCATCAGATATTTGCTGTGCAAGACGTATTGCTACGTTTCTTAGCATGCATTCTGAAGTTGGGTTAGGAATGTTTTGTAGGGCATTTTGTAGCACCACTGCCTGGTCATGCGTAGCCTGGTTTATCTGTAAGAAAGCATTTTATTTTTACATGGGGAAAAAAAAAAAAGCAAGAAGATATGAAAACAAAGTTACTTGGAAGGGTTTGGTAACAGTAGGTAAGATCTTGGAAGGAAAACTACTTACAGAAACTACAAACTAAAAAAACGAAATACCCTCATTTTCAAATGGATACCATCACATCTCAAGATTCACTGTATGTATGCTTATAGTGTAAGATCATACAGTACAAGTAGTTAGGAGGAGAGGCACTTACTTGAAACCATTTACATTTGGGGGCTTGCTTAGTGATCAGATTATTTCAAGTTAACAGAACATTTTGAATTACAATGCCTCTTTCCCTTTCTGTTAATGTATGGAAAGAAAGGATTTACTAAAAAATGCGCCTCCCTCCAGATTAGCTGATAGTGTCTGGAGAGAACACAGTTGCAGTGTTCATTATAATTAAGTACATTTTAAGCATTTGAGTTAGAACAGAATTCTCAACAATGCTCTTTACCACACTTTCAAAAGAGAAACAGTAGCAAGACAAGCCTTTATTCTTTCTGTATTGGTTTGAGCATGGTGTTCCTTCTCCTTGGTCTGACGAAGCTCCACAGTCTTGACCACTTGAATCTGAAATGATTCCTTTTTATATACAAACTTGCTTGAAAAGACTGTGTGCTGTGGATAGAAGCTAAAACTTATTGTACAAAAGGGTTTCTCTGTTTTCTCAAATGCTGTTCAGAAGACATGCTACGAAGTTGTTCTGTAACACCTGGCGCTGGTCATATCCCTTTGCTTTGTCAGCTTCACTAAGACATTTGATTTGGAGAGCAAAATTACAGAACTCCCACTGAGACTGTAACAGCTGAGAGTCAATTAGCTATCAGAAGCAGGCTGTAAAAGGATCACACAATATGGGGGCAAATCATGGATCTATGCACCAGAATACTATGTTTAACTACCTTATTGATCCAACAACTTTCTATGAAAGCAAGGAAGAAAATACTGCAATCGTCTTTAACAGGCCTTAGTGACAACAGCAGACTGACAACTGGACGATGAAGGATAGCGTGGCAAACAAATTTGCTTTAAGACATTTCTAACATATTCTGACATGAGACATAAAAAGGTCTTTACCTGTTCATAATCAAGACTTTTGATTTCTTTGAAAAAGAATGAATCTGGTATCCTCCAACAGATGCAGATAACCAGAATAGATACTTATTTTTCAGATTTAAGGGGAACTTATTTCTCTGCTTCAAAGACAAAACTTATTAAATATTCTGGAAGAAGCTGCTCTGAAGTGGGGCCCTCCCTTTATGTATTCTTCAGTATAGGTTGACAGCTCAAGCAACTATTTGGGACAGAACTTCAAAGAAAAAAAAAAGCTGGAGTACATGAAAGCAACTGCCCAAGAACGACTGCAGCAAATTTTAAGCTTTGGGCTCTATGCCACAGGCCTACTGTGAGAGGGAAGAAATAAAATCTCGACCTACAACATATTTGTTCAGATGTAGCAAAACTAACAAGCCATATTGAACAAGCACAAAATCTACCACTTTAGACATGTAATGGAGGTGATGTGAACTGTGATCTCACACTTCCCAACTTTGAGAAACCTGACGGTAGGACACCTTTCAACTATAAACTTTTAACTTTGCAATGTACCTGGCTGTTCTCTGCAAGAATTTTCTACAAGCAATGGACAGAATTAGGAATCCAGCAAACCAAGTACTTATTTTTGTGTAGAAAAAGGGCTGCCATGATTCAGCTTCAGTTCTGTTTTTTAAGCTTTAATCACACATAGAAGACAGAAGAAATTCAAAGGAAGCCACACGTCTTTCAAAAGACTCAACAGACCAAAAGAATCTGAGTTCACGTCTATGGGATAGTACTTGAAAACTGGAAAAACAACCATGCAAACTGTTGAAAAAGCATATATAAAGCAGGTGGAACTCATACCTGACCTTCTACAGTCAGAAAGAAACAGGATTTGTTCTCTCTTTTTTAGATTTGTCATACAACATTATTTGAAAGTACCGTGAGTTCTTGACATGCAACTCACTCAAAGAGATTGTCAATGGAGAGTAGACAGATGTTGCTGCAGACAATATAAAGTCACAGTACGTTGCTATTTGCATCAAGGAAGATTTATATTACCGGTGAAATTGTACTTGTGCCTTCCACAACTGGCTGACAAGCTTCTGCCACAGCTCGAACGTGACCATATCCAATTGCTGTTAGCAATAACTTGGCTATTTTTAGAGCGTTAAGGTAGGCACCCCTTCGAGTTTCCATATCTGCATTTGGCAGGAAGTTATTTCTAGTCAGCATGCTCAATACAAGAGGCAAACCACCGCTTTTTAAGAAGTTGTATTGGAAGTCACTGGCATCTTCTCCCAGAGGTGCACTGGCAGGCATTAACAAGGCATAAACTACCTATAGAACAAAACGCAGAGTTAACAGAGGTGCACTAGCTTGAATATAAACGATTAAACGTGAGACTATGTTGATAAGCAATTACTTGACAGCATTGCCCATGCACCAGTTTACTCCAGTAAACTATTAGATATTGTGCATCGTTCATTTCTAAACAGAGTATGATCTTAAGCTTCAGCAATGCTACAGAAAAATTGTCAAAAAAAGAGTTGAAGATGTTTATTTTTTAAAGAAAAGGCAAAGCATCACAAACCTCTGTTAGATACAGCACTTGCGAGGCAGAAGGACCAAAGAATAGAGAGTCGAGGGATGGACTAAGGCTGCTTTCCCCAAGTTTTGCATGGTCTAAACAAATGGCTCTTAGCTTCTCAACCGTAGTGTTATCTGCAATAAAAACACATTTTATAAACATTTTGTAATACAGCTACTTCAGAAGAAGGCAATACTATTCACAATTACCAATGTAACTTACAGACAACAGACTATAAAGTGTTGTGCAATGTTTATTTCTGTCGGTACGAATGTGATCCTTCTAAAGTAGTACCACAAAATCACTTCAAAATACAATGCTTCTCCCTGTTTTCACTGCACTGAACTGCACTGGGGGACTGAATCCCAGTATCAGCTACAAACTATGTACATTTATCTGACAGACAAGAAATAACTAATTTGGGAAGTACATTTACAACTTTAGTTAGTATAACAGTCATGAATTATAATACCAATAAATTAGCAGAAAGCAGAAAATATTTCCTTGACTTCATTTTTACGTAACAGGTAAGAAATATTGTCATCAAGACAAAACAGGATGAAATTAAGTTTTACCTGGTGGCATGAGCTTCATAAGAACACGTGCTCCATCTCTAAGAGGTGGCATATTTAGACTACTGCCCAAGTCTGCAACTTGCCAAAGGAAAGAAATGTATCGAGGATGCAGTGACATGATCTTAAAACAAGCAAATTAAAAACAAAGAAACAACACATAAAAATCATTAGTTAAAGACAAAGTATAGGGGAAGAAACATTTTTAATCTATCATTTGAGTATATGCTTACCACTCCGGGCAAACAGCTTTCAACTTCTGGGTTTGGACCATCACTGTAGTGATTGCCATGGTTGCCCGGAGAACCAGTTGAAGAGTCAGAAGAACTATCAGGACTTGAGGGCATATTAGAATTTATCTGTGTAAGCTTAGCTGTAATTAGCTGCAAAACACAATCACACTTTTAATACTATGCAAAAATGAAGATTCTTTACTAAATAAGCATCTGATATAATGTTAATAGCATATTACACGGAGGAATGGAACTATTTCACAATAATAAGTGATCCTATACACGGTATTTTTAAGCATGTACTGAAGACAAGCAATATCTGAGTTGACATAAACAATCAACTTGCAACACTTACCGTTTTATCTTTGAGATTCAATTGCCCAATTAATTTTCTATCATCTGCAGGATCCACCAGCTCACCACCAATGAACAGTTCTACTTTTGTGTGTGCACTGTTGGCTTTAATACGATTGAGAATACAACGCCGTACTTGGCCAATTGTGTCATTTGTGTGAGACCAAATATCCAAATCTTCCACCTGTCGGCCTTGATTTGGAAAACGAACTACCAGTGTGATATGTTTACCACGGAAAGCTCTGAAAATAAACAAAGCAGATAAAGTTCCTTTTGCCTTCATGAAATAAGTTTAAATTTTCTGCTGTTATTTTGTATTTCAGATATTATGACATCAAATCTTTACATATATTGGTATACTCCAGCATAAGACTATTTTGTGAAGGCACCAGCAATTGTGCAAACGTAACATACACAGTAACTGCACAAGTGCATTAAAATATGGTCAAGTTTACAGTCAGGTCATGAACACTAATAGAACTGTAAAAAGTCTTTCATAAAGTTTTAGATCCTTTTTCTTGCTTGTAATTTTCTGATCAAAAGGAAATAAAGCTCAAATCAAACTGGCAACTATGTTTTGTTCTTTTAATAACATAACACTATTTTAAATATACCATGATGAGAAAAAGCCATCAAGTCATCAGGTCCTATAACGCCTTCTGTCAAAAGCTGTTAGAAGTTTTATATTAGAATTCCACCTTTAAAATCACAATGCTTTTAAAAATTAAAACAGAGGTCAAAAAATGAAACATTTTCACACTACCAGTGACCACACTTTGCACAACAGCAGCGCACCTAGGAGGAAAGATGTGTCCAGATAACCACAAACTAATCCCACACAACAAAAGAAGGTAAAAATTCCTCATAAAAGCTTCTTGCTAACAAAACCTGTTTTTGTTTAAAAAAAAAATAGTCTAATTAAATAAGCAGCCCATATAAACAAGATGTACCTGCAATCAATCAATATATACAATAAAAATGCAGTAGGAGCACTGCAATTACTGCCACATCATGAAGAAACAATCTCTTCAGTTTTCTTGACAAAAAGGGCACTTAAAATAAGAAGGGAGACAACAGCCCCTCATCATTACTAGAAATATACATTAACTGCATACATCATAAATCCATACCAATCTCAGTGTATTCCTTATATCTTTTTGAGAATTTCTAAATGGTTTTCTCTTCTGCTTTCCTCTCTGATGAAATAAATTATTTTATTTATGAAAATATCTACACAACATTGGATTTAAGTGCTTCCCTTTTCTTTGTACTGAAGACAGATTTAAAGAAGGAGCAGCTAGGATTTAAGTTTTTACTCATGGCTTAACTTTACGAACAGAAGAAGAGTGAGGGTATACAGAAAATAAATATACTTTGAAGTGTCATTCTCCTCTTCCCCTTTTCATGGGGAACATACAGAATATTTCATTTAGAGATGATACTAAATTTAAGCTTGCGAAGTAAGATCAGCATCTCTAAACAACTCCAGAAGAATAAGACACACATCAGCAACATGTATTTTGTATGACAGGGCTACAAAAAACAAAGACGGTTTGCCCATGCTAACGTAAAGAATACTACTGCTTTTAAGTAACTGTTTGAAAAAAAGGAATACAGCCAAAACAATCTAGCCACAAGGTACACCGTGCCAGTCATAGAGCAAAACACCAGGAACAAGGCTATTCTCAGGTCTCTTGTCCCTTTCACGTATAGCAGAATGGCTGTATTTGCCTGATCCTTCTAAATTTTTTAAAACTACAGATCGGAGTTTAATACGAGGAAAACAGAATTTTGAAATTCTATAAATACATTCCCTGAACAGAAATCCTTTACAACATAAAATCAAAGATGTTAGTAATATTTCAGTTAACAGAAACAAAAATCACAATAGTGCATTTTCACACATACCTTGACATAGGTAGAATAGTTCTCTCTTCGTGGTAATCACTGTCACATTCATTTATATACTCTCTTAAAACAGTCAACACTCTCACCATTCGTATTGCTTCTTGTCTTGCACAATTAATACTGTCTTTATCTCCATCCAACACACATAATGTATCATAGGAGGCTTTGAGACGATCAAAACAGGACTGAATGAAGTCTTCATGAATCACTACCTAATTACATTAAAAAATTGGTGTATTTACAAGAAATGCTAAAATCATCTTTCAGCTGGATAATCTAATGGTAGAAGTAAAAAAACAGGTAAGTTGCTCTACAAAGTCGTTTTATTCCGTGTTTGAATAAGTTTCCATTGATAACGAGCTCTAACCTAGTGTGCACTTCAAAAACCTTGCAAAGGTCATAAGTAGCTGTAACTGTAGAGTGCAAACCTGCACTTCAATAGAACAAGTGAAAACATTTCCACTGCAGACTACATTAAGTCTACATTAAGACTACATTAAGTCATCGCTATGGCAATAAACCCAATCCAGTAGCCACTTTTCTTGGTGGCAACTCAGGAGCAGAACTACCAGCACACTGAAGCACAATACTTGCACGTATTTTAAGTAAATCCAACATTTCCTGGAAGTGTCAGATGTAACCACTTGCAGACAAACAGTGAACCACTTGCAGACAAACAATGCATGCTTACCGAGTCCAGCCACTACAGCAAGATATGTAAGTGCAAGGGCTGTAAGTGCACCAACTACAGCAGCTGTGCTCTATGCAGCAAACTGGCAGTTCTGAAGACTATAAAAAGTTTTTTGTTTTTTTTTTTTGAGGATAACTAAGAAAATGAGAGTTTTAAGAAATAAAACTGGCAAGCTACCAATTGGAGATTGTCTGGAGGACAATATTCCGCCCCAAATTTATGAAGTCCTAACAGTTTACTCCCCCTGACCTTTCAGAAACTCATTATCTCTTCTCTCTGTCCACTGAAATGCATCTCCCGGCAAAAAATTAATGTAGGGAGAAAATATCTGATTTGCTAGAGTTCAGCTTGACAATTATATGGAACACTGTGATCCCTTATAAGGGACAAGACAAAAAAATATTAGATGAGCTTGTGGCAACACTCAAAAGATCCAGCCAATGAACATACTAGTGCAAATAAGGAAGGGATGCCATCCAAAGGGACCTGGACAAGCTTGAGAAGTGGGCCCATGTGAACCAAATGAGGTTCAACAAGTCCAAGTGTAATGCGCTGCACCTAGGTTGGGGCAAACCCAGACACGAGTATATGTGCAGATAAGGAGTTGGGAGTTCTGGTGGACGAAAAGCTCAACATGAGCCGCAGTGTGCGCTTGCAGCCCAGAAGGCCAACTGTGTCCTGGGCTGCATCAAGAGAGGCATGGCCAGCAGGGAGAGGGAGGTGATTGTCCCCCTCTGCTCTGCCCTCGTGAGGCCCCACCTGGAGTCCTGTGTCCAGGTCTGGGGCCCCCAGCACAAGAAGGATGTGGACCTGCTAGAGTGGGTCCAGAGGAGGGCCACAAAGATGATCAGAGGGCTGGAGCACCTCTCCTATGAAGAAAGGCTGAGAGAGCTGGGGATGTTCAGCCTGGAGAACAGAAGGCTCAGGGGAGACCTTATTGAAGCTTTTCAATACTTAAAGGGGGCTTATGAAAAAGATGGAGAGCAACTTTTTGCTCGGGCAGACAATGACAGGACAATGGGCAATGGTTTTAAACTAAAAGAGAGGAGATTTAGATTAGACATTGAGAAGAAATTCTTCACTGTGAGAGTGATGAGGCACTGGCACAGGTTGCCCAGAGAAGCTGTGGGTGCCCCATCCCTGGAGGTGTTCAAGGCCAGGCTGGATGGGGCCCTGGCCAACCTGATCTAGTGGGTGGCATCCCTGCCCATGGCAGGGGGGGTTGGAACCAGATGGTCTTTAAGGTCCCTTCCAACCCAAGCCATTCTATGGTTCTGTGATGCTATGAAATAAGTACCACAACTGGAAGTTCAACAGAAGGCTTATTTAATCATATGATATGAACTGTTTTCGAGTAGAAAGAGCAAATACAACAGATCAATTTAATATGAAAGATTTATCAGAGCTCAGCCCATAAGTATCAGAAAAGACTCTTAATTCCGCATCTGACAGCTGGACTCGGGAGTATACTCTTTAAAACACGGAAACTATTCCCTCATTTCAAAGCTTTCAAGTATAAAAATAACACTGAACTGAATTTTACTACTATTTTTCTGTCATATTATAATACAGTTTTTTTCTTCTTTTTTTTTTTCTTTTACCTGATTAACTTGTAACCTTGGGCCAAGATTAGTATAGATCTCTTTAAGAAGATCTATTGCTCTGTTTGCGATGTCATCATTTCCCTGAATCACAACCTAGTATAATTGAAAAACAAACAAACAAAAAAATGCATTAGAACATGTTATAACTTTCTGGTATAAAATTTAAAAACAAAACAACTACATACAAGTATCTTGACACAACAGTAAGTCTAATTTATAAGGTGAAGGTTGCAAAAATGCTTACTTGTATATAACCAATACAAATTATACTAGTTGTGTAAGAGACAAAACTAAAAATGAAGTATTTAAAGGGAGTTCAGAGTTAGCAAAAAAAAAAAGCTAACGCTTTATAAACAGAATGAAAGTAGTGTTTATATGTTTACCTTCACAATACATTTCCATTTTTACTTAAGAGTATAAGACAACTTGTTAAAATACTAGCATTCAAGTCTGTCTTCAAGTAACATATATTTGGCTGTATTTAAATGCTATTCTTGAATGAGCTAGATATACCACACTTGCAAACTCTGTGTTAGTATTCCTTTAGGATACGTGGGCATTTAAACTATACTAACTACACAGAACAGCATTATAAAACAAGTACATTTTGAGATGCTTAAACAATCTACATTAAAGATTTTAAAACAGAATTTTAAAGTATTTTAGATGACCAGGTCTGGGTGGGAGAGGTACAGGGGAATGAATTATTTTTCTAACCCGATAATCTAAATTTCCATTACTATCTACCACATCTTAATGGACACTGAGAGCAGCCCCTATAGGCAACCTCTGCAGGATACTGGCCCGAAGTGTCATGAGTTGTCATGCTGCAAAATGGCAGGGCAGATCCAAGTAAGTTGATTGCCACAACTAACATATGCTAGCATTATGCCTAGCATTACATAGGCACTTTGTGTATAACCACTGTGTGAAAACTTACTTGTATAAAAATCCTGATCTACTTTGGTTTTAACTGTTATCATGATGATTAAAATACCTAACCTTTCAACAAGCCACAACCATAACTACTGAAGACTCCTGCTTTATATACAGCATGTTGTCCAAAACACAGCCACAATAATCATGCCACAGTGTGCTACTGTGGGTTCTATGCAGCTCTTCAAAACTAGAAAGACTGAAAAAAGTAAGTATCAAATTGGATACTGATGTTTTTCAGTAGTGGATTTGACAAGTTTCAGAAGGCTTTTACAAAGAAGCTACAATGCTTCTACTGAAAAGCTATAACCATGTTTAGGCAAAAGGCTGTGGATACAAGAGAAAGAATCAAACCAATCATCACTTGGTCTAATCTGGAATCACTCCAGTTTACCATACCAGAAGGAATGACATGAATAAGCTTATGAAGTGCACAAAATGAAGTGGGAGTGCATGGGGGTGTGCGTGTACGTGCACATGCAGGGGAGAGAGAGACCTACAGACAATTCACCAGGAATGATTCTTTCTTCCTAAGCAGTACAGGCAAATTTTTAATCTCGTGTGCACACAGAAATATACTTGATGTTTCAAATAACTTTCCATTAAACTCTCAAGTCCATAGATCAGTCTTCAAAGCTACCAACTTACCTGATGGGAAGACAGTGGAGTCAATGCCTATGTATTTAATTACAAAAAGAAGTGTTCTTTAATTCTAGTCTATAACTAATTACACATTCTTAAAAATATATACATAAAAAAAAGTTTGAGAAAGACTTAATAGTTAAATCCTTCAGATATTTCCTCCAATTAACTTACCCTCCAAAGGTAGTCTAATCCTATTAATTCCAGATCATCCATCATATAGGCTCGTCTCTTTGCTACTAGCTTCCCTTCTCGACAGTTCACAGCTTTGAAGAAACGTTCAAAACATTTCATTCCATTTTCTGTTAATAGGGAAGGATCCAGCTGAAGCACATTATTTTCAAAGAAGTCCTTATTAATGTCAGGGTCTAAGTCTGGTTCATCCCCCATTAGTTTGGAATACCATTTAAAACAGGCTTCGCGATCACAAAGATAAACCGCATTTTCAGCTAAACACTTCCATATTTGCTTCGCCTGAGGGGCACAGAGCCACAGCTGACCATCCTTCAATAAAAATCTTGAGCAAAACAAAGAGACAATTAACAGCACTAATTGACATCTACAGTTACAATTCAATAAGTACAAGCAAAAAGTTGAATATGCATTTTACACACACACACACACACACACAATCATGCATGTATGATCCTGAAAACTTTATTTACATCATCACTCCTCTCTCATAGTTAGACCCACGATTTCTTGGTAAAAGTTTGCAGGCATCAAAACATTATATTCCAAACAAGAAGGGAATAAAATTAGGCAAAAATGTTTTACACAAAAATATCAAGCATTGTATAATATATACAAATGTATATCTCTTAAGGTAAACAATTCAGTTTAAAGTCAAGTCACAACATAAGAGATTAAAATACTGCTGCAGTCATTCACAATTATGCTTTAGCACTCGCTTTAGCAAAATCACAAAATAAGGGACTGATCATATAGAATAGAACTAGAAGCAGAAGTCAAAAATAAAAGGAAAAATTTCTAGTTGTAAGTTACAATTTGTGTTAAATTATTATTCAAGAACTATTAAAAACTTCAATTATGAGGGTTAACACGAAGAATGTTTCAGGAAAAACACAGGATAATCAAAGTTCTTAAAATATTTTTACTTGTCTAAAAAAGTTTAAACTGAGTAAGAAAAAGCTGTGAGCATATGCCTGAAAAGCATCAGCATGCTGTAGCTGTCATGAGTAGAGATCCTTTGCTTTTTTATTTCATTCAAACAGCTGTTATTAAAAAGTCATCCAAATAATTGTTTTTTTTTGTCTATCCCAACCTCCTTCTAAGGCTGACAACCTAGTATCAGTGTATGACACCAGTACATATCAATTTATGATCATGGACTTAGATTTGGTGTGGTACAACAAACAAGGACACATGGGCATATCCTTACTTGGAGTACTTCAAATTTTCAGCTACATTATCCTAATATGTATGTGGCTGTATCCACATGCATATTATATTCAAGTAAGTAGGGTTCTGCACACAGAAAAAGCCCATGGAGATCTTAGTGCAGAATTGGAGCTTTGGATTACAAAGATGCTAATGAACTTTAATTGATTATTCCTATGTTAACATAGAAGCTCTCTGGAAAAGGAAAAAAAAAGAAACACGCTTGGTGTATTTTTGCATCTGAGTTTTGAAAGAAGTTAATACAACAACTTAAAGCCAGACAAGAAAAACAGCTACCATGACTTTTTTCTTTCAAGTATTTAAAATATTCCCACAGAAGTCAAGGAAAGAATCAAGTTAAAACTAACCGTAAGAAATTAAGTCGCTCCTGTACTTCTTGCACATGACTGTATCTGCTTCCTGGTCTTACAGTTTGTGGATCATATTCACCATGCTCTGCAAATATAAAAAGTTTTATTAGACAATATATGCAGAGAAGACATGCTGACTCAAGGACAGGATATATTTGAAGACTTGATAGCCTGAACATAATTAAAACTAAAGGACAATAAATTTCCAGGAGTATAAAAATCATTTTCAGCAGCCTGCTAACAGATAATACTACATTCTGAATAAAAATGGGTACAGGCAAAGATTCTAAGGATGTGTGCGCATCATTCAGTATAATGAAACTATTACAGAATAATTAAGGAACTGCATTCTACTTATTCAAATTAATTTTTCCTCATTTAAAAACACTTTCTTTGGGAAATAAGACAGTTAAAATAAAAGCATACCAAGCATATCATTCACATTAACCAGTGTTTTTTCCTAAGGATGCTCTAATTTCATTACGGAACATCTTTTCCATTACTTGTTTTACATTTTTAGGGGTTTTCCTCCCCAGAGGAAACCACAACTCCAGCTCATTAACACCTTTATAAGTAGCTATATACATGACAACACAGAGGAAGAATGTATGTGACAAGTTTACTTACTGCAAGATTGCAAGTACAGAAACAAATTCTTGTAATACTGACAAGCTTGAAACAGCAAATGTTGTGCAATGTGAAAATAAGGCAATAAACTTTTATCTGCAATTTGTCAAACCTAAGCATAACACTGTTTTGAAGCAAACAGCTGTTTGCTTCATACAGACAAGTTGTTTAGGTTTCCACACCCCCCCCAAGAGATACAATCTAGTTATCTCTCAGATAACTTGTTAATGTAATGATCTTCTTTAATTCCTCATGAAAACAGAAGAAAACAGCTGCATCAAGAACCAGCTTTATTTCCATTTACCCTGATCTGGATTTATTGTTGAAACACTACGGTATACAAAAGTAACCTTCAGAGGTAGAATTTTCAAAACCATTAACTCAATTCAAACTCAGAAAAATATTCCTTTTGTTCAGCAATTAAGATGATAATTGCTAGCCATAAATTAGGTATCAGTGGACCTTTGTGCAGTTTGGAATTCTTCAGAACCGGAAACACCTCTTTGTTATATATTTGTTATAAGCAGGGACCTGGTACTTGGCCTGTACTAGTAGGAAATATTTCATCATGACACAAGTGTTACATGACAGCTCCATTATAAACTAATTATCACAGTATTCCTTATTTGCAAAGTTCTACAGATTACATTTAGCTAAGATGACCCAGCTGTGGGAGACAATAGCATCCACTCATGATAAAATCGATCTTCAGAACTGAAAAAAAAATCAGTATTTCCTATTGTATTTTTTTCCTTCCTTGATACAAGTCTAACAGCTGAAGTGCATCATCAGTGTTTCAAAATTAAGAGAAAATAACTGTCATAACTACTGCACTCTACATACAATATGCAAAAAGTACATTAGCTTAAAAATTTTAATAAAAGGGAAATCAGAAAGACCAGTAGTTAATTGATATTGTCTAGAAAAGTGGAGACATTATGTCCACCAGAAATCCTTCAAAAATTTAAATTATAATCCTAATGAAGTCAGCATAAATAGGCAATTACGAAAAGATTCCTAAAGAAAGCATATAAAAGTAGCAAACCAAAAAATATTTAAGTATTAGAAGTAGGAAACCTAAAAAATATGCTGTGGGCCCCGCAGATGAAACAGTTAAGGCAGATAACGAAAATGCAGAGAAATTATAATTAGTTACCTTCAAGCGTTGGGTAGTTTTCTGGTGTATTTTATTTTATTTGGGGGTGGAGGGTGACTGTCTGGGCTTTTTTTTGTGTGTGAATATAGATTAATCCACAGACACAAGTGCGAAGAGTGGCAGTGATAAAAGAATTTGAGTATTAAAGATCAGTCAGTTGTCCAAAGCCAATATGCAAGTACTTAAGAATTCTGAAAAATGCTGAACTACAAAAAATTCAGTCTCCCTAACTATTCTTCATCTCAGCTTCTTTCTACATCTGTTCAATTTACTTTGTACATTGTGCACATCACAGCAAGTCTAACCATGATCTCTCTAATTTTTTTTTTCTACATAGAAGAACAAAGGAATGACCGGGAAACTACAGATCAAAAAATGGTTGAAAAATATAATTAGTGATGAACACATACAGGAGATCATATGGCAAAATTTCTATAAATAATTACATCCATTAATACATTTGGATTTTTTAATTTCATTAGAAAACAGAAGATGAAGGAGCACTGTGTAGCAATCCATTCAAATTTTGAAAAGGTCTTTGATAAATAGTCAAAAAGATGGAACTGTGAGCAAAGATACAATTTATCATTGAACAAAGAGCAGCAGAGATGAGAAAAAAATAGAAGTGGTAAGTTTTGCACCTTAGGCTTCTATACTATGTCTAGAACTTAACAGACTGAAACATGATCTGGAGAGAAGGCAAGAGCTGAACAGCAAAAGGACAACAACCAAGAAACCCAAGAAAACTGTAAATTAAGAAAATCTGATCTACTGAAGTCAATAAATTACACTGTGTCAAGTGTGGTGTTTGCAAAGTTAATGACAAACAGAAATTTCAAGTACTCAGAATTAAGGATGCTCTACCATTTATATCAACTCAGGATCCGAACAGTATCATTAGCTAAAGTACCCACAAAGACCTTATTAACCAGTGCAAAAGAAGAACTGAAAATATCTACATTAAAAGGAGATAGAGTAAGGACAGACATATAAAATTAACTTATAATAATAGAACATATAGTTACTTTAAAAAAAAAAAAAAAAGCCCTGCTGCAGGATGATGATGCAATACCAGTCATCTCATCTCACAGAGGACTTTGAAAAGTTGGGGGGAAAAAGGTGAGTTCAGTAGAAAGTAAAGGGAAAGTCAATAACCATGGACAAAAGAACTCAAACACAGATTAGGTTTTTCTTTAACCTTAAGAAGTCAAAAACATAACACAGAGTATGATAGAAAATCACAGAATCAGAATCACATCTGATTGGGTTGGAAGGCACCTTTAAGGATGATCTTTGTCCAACCCCCTGACATGGAGAGGGACACCTTCCACTGGATCAGGTTGCCCAAAGCCCCATCCAATCTGGCCTTGAACACCTCCAGGGATGGGGCATCCACAGCTTCTCTGGGCAACCTGTTCCAGTGCCTCACCACCCTCAGTGAAGAATTTCTTCTCAATGTCTAATCTAAATCTACCCTCTTTTAGTTTAAAACCATTACTCTTTGTCTTATTGGTACACTCCCTGATAAAGAGTCTCTCCCCATCTTTCTTGTAGATGCCCCTTACATATAGGAAGGCCGCAATGAGGTCTCCCCAGAGCCTTCTCTTCTCCAGGCTGAAAAATCCCAACTCCCGCAGCCTCTCTTCACAGGAGAGGTGCTTCAGCCCTCTGATCATCTTGGCTGCCCTCCTCTGGACCCAATCCAGCAGATCCATGTCCTTCTTGTGCTGGAGGCCCCAGACCTGGATGCAGTGCTCCAGGGGGGAGTCTCATGAAAGCAAGCAGGGGGGAGAATCACCTCCCTCGACCTGCTGGTCACGCTTCTTTTGATGCGACCCAGGACACAGTTGGTTTTCTCGGCTGCAAGTGTGCAGTGCTGCCTCATGTCCAATTTTTCATCTGTGAGTACCCCCAGGTCCTCCTCTGCAGGGCTACTGTCGACCCATTCATCCTCCAGTCTGTACAGATAGATATTTGGGACTGCCCTGACCCAGGTGCAGGACCTTGCACTTGGCCTTGCTGAACTTCATGAGCTTCACACAGGCCCACCTCTCAAGCCTATCCAGGTCCTTCTGGATGGCATCCCTTACTTCTGTCGTGTCGTATCAACTGCACCACTCAGCTTGCTGTTGTCTGCAAACTTGCTGCGAGTTCACTCA
Organism: Anseranas semipalmata; assembly: GCA_013399115.1. Classification (NCBI taxonomy): domain Eukaryota; kingdom Metazoa; phylum Chordata; class Aves; order Anseriformes; family Anseranatidae; genus Anseranas; species Anseranas semipalmata. Next base: position 96,811 of record VXAA01006407.1, read on the forward strand.
ATCCCACTATGCCATGATATACTAACGACTAACAGTAGAATAGAAACATATGTTCTCTTCTTCACAGAACACAATTATAGGAGCCTTGAAGGAAAATAAAAATATGGCAAATTCAAAACTAATACAAAAAAATTTTCACAAATTACATAGTGATTCTGGAGTTAATCAAAAAGATCTGTGCATAATTGGAAATTTTTTTCTATGGCATTTCCTTGTGTGCTTTTTGGATTTTTGCCTCGAGTCTTCTCCCTCTCTCTTATTCACCTTCACCAACTCACCTTGATTCTACAGCTGTCCGGTTCTTACCTTCTGTCCATACTATCATGATAATCTTCCTTCTCCTTTTATTTATTCCACCCCTCTCACCTCCCTCCCCCGGTACCTTCTCTCCTCCTCCAGGAAGAGATGGAAATATTGGAATGAGTGCAAATTTCATACTGTTTTCTCTATATTCTGCTCTATTTATTCTACAAAACCTGAACTAAGTTGTACAGGTAGAAATTGTGTATTATTGTCTTACTATAGTAACTAGAACATTAGTAGATGCTGTACAACTGTTCCTCTGTTTTTGCGCTCTGATGCAAATTGGAAGAAATTCTGCAGCAGCTTCATTTCAAGAAAGCACAATTTCATTGCTTTGTGAGTAGATTCAATTTATCCTCTTTCCACATTTTTAATTCCTATTGTGCCAAAAATATTTATATTACCACTTTATTGAGTCATAGTGCATGGGGGAGGAAGGCTGGGAGGAGCAGGAGAATGGGATGTAGTTTTTGGCACAAGAAAAAAAACATGCAAGACATTAGCCTAATTTTTCTGCCAAAGTCACTGACAATTTGATAGGTAAATATTATCAAAAATGACCTTTTGGCTTCTGAGTTAAAAAATAATTTAAATTAATGAATAACAGTTCATATACGAATAGCATGTGTAGGCTGTCATTGGATAAACACAAAATTGCATTAGAATATAGTTGCTGATTATATTTCCTTCATAACCCTGAGGCCAAACCCCAGGTTTTCATTGCTGGCCAAAGTCCAAGAAAAAGAGAGCTATCCACATAGTTAAGATGCAAAGCTCTCTGTAAATGGAATTGTGTTTTTGCACCACTTTTGCAAAGTTAAATGGCACTCCAACAGCTTACAGAAGTTATATGAAATAAGATCATAGAATCATAGA